>CAEGAD010048680.1:0-60204 GCA_903067055.1 Poeciliopsis paucimaculata | reverse complement strand
TGTCTGGTGTGGTAGATCTGGGCCTCTATTGCTCTGGTGTTTAGGGCCTGTTCCTGGGCGGCCAGGATGAGGGCCTCTGTGCTTTCCTTGACTCCAGCTCTATATATATATATATATACACACTTTTGTCATAGAAAAGTCAAGAATTTAAAACTGCTTTCACCCCTGATAACAGTATTTTTTTTTTTTTGTCCAACCCTGCTGAGTAAAAACTAGTGTGTGCAATATTTTGAATTTTTGTTCGATACCTAGTATATAGGTATCAAATATACGAGTGGATACAAGGCTAGTGAATACAAGGCTAGTATTATCATTACTGATACCAATATTTAAAAGGCTCTCATTATCATTGAATAATTTTTGTAATTCAACATTAGTTAGTTATGAATATGATATATTCATTTACAGCCAGGTCTAGTAAATACTTTCTGGAAACACTTCTCTCATTGTTGCACTTTTACTGGTTGAATTTTCTGCTCATTCCCTCAAGCTCACAAAATCATTCCAACGTAGCTGTGGCTGTTTGTTGAAGGTTTGGGCCTTGCTTGAAGACTGGTCTCCTCTCTGTAGCCTCTGACAGGCTTACTTCCAGGTGTTCATCTTGAATTACAAAGTTTAATTTAATGTCGTTGTTGAAAGAAAACAAGGGACACAGGTAACATCTCATTTGCCTTGAACTAACAGAACAGGCTATCCAACTTGTGAAAAATTAGAATGTCGTAAAAAACAAAATCAACTTGTCTACAGAACGGAATATGGCTGATTCAAATCTATATTATTTTATTTACTCGTTTTCTGAGTCAGTTATGACAGATATACAGAAATTGTCCTGGTGCCCAATTCTTGCATTATAAGAGTATATAAATATTTACCACATAAATGTAAATATTTAGTTATTTACCGATGAGTTTTAAATGTTGGACCTAAATGTGTGAGTCTGTGAAAGATAAACTTACAGTTATGTTAACTTTGAATGAACTGGAGTTTTAAGGTTAGCACTTAAAAAAACGGAATGAAAAAGACAGGCGTGGGAACTATTTCCCAGTGTGCTTAGAGGCATGTTTTTGTATTCTGTGTTGCACCGTGAGTGAGATGGAAGTGTGTTAGAGTAATATGACTCTTGTGTGAAGGCCAATGTTCATTTTAATGCAATTGACAGTTAACAAAGCCAGAGGGAAATGTCCTGTTCACACTCAACAATGCCATGAACATCTCCAGCAACCAAAAGACAAACACAATGAACAGATTCTGGCTAGGATCATTCCTGAGAAAACTGAAACTGATAAAAAGTGATTTTAGAACCACGGTACATTTTAACCTCCCCCGCCATATGATTTTATACAGAAATTTTTAGAACATGTTAAACTGGAAGAAGAGGAGAGCAGGATTTTAACTAACCATTGTTTTATTATTTCTGTTGTGCAGGACCGGGAACCAGTGACTCCAGTGCGCGGCCTCAAGTACGGACACGCCTCCACAGTTTGGCGCAACGTGGTGGCTCATGGGATCCTCCCGGTCAGAGCAGTTATGCACGTTGGTGACGTCCATCTGCCCCTGACCCAGTTGTGGCGCGCCAGAGTCGGTGAGGCACCTGCTTTGGGAGGCAGCACTGCTGTGGACCTGTGGGCGAAGGCCGGATCCTTGCAATTCCCATACTTTCCAGCAAGGGACATCCTCGATCTGAAGCTAGTGCTGTACGGGATGAGTCACTGGAAAATAGCAAAAAAGACTTTGCAGAGAGGTGGCTTATCCTTGCCACCATCAAAGGCGCCATATGGACCGCCAGAAACTTGCTGGTAAGCAGGCACAGGCAGATGCCCCCCGTGGCTGTGATCTGAATGGCGGCAGAGAGAAGAGAAACATCCATAGCTGCCGGTGGTGCGCCGAGGACACAACCATAAAGAAGAATCGCCTGCGCCTCCTTGGACGGGGGAGCTGGCGCTCCACAGATGGAGGTCCTGGCAGCGGCAGCCTGACTCTGCAGGTGAGGCAGGCGGGAAGGAGCTTTCAGGGCGGGGATCCCCTCTGAGCACCAGCACTGCTTGGAAGATCGGGACGGCTCCGAACTGTTTTAATATTCTTGATCTTATCTTCTTTTAGTTTAATGTAATTGACAAATTGTATTTATTAAAAAAGTAAAAATTTCTGTATAACTATACAATGCCATGTTTTAAAATGTTCAAAGTAACAATAAAATATTTTGAAAGAAAAAAACTGTCCTGTTCACACTAGTTGTTATTGAGCAGCATTCCTTGTGAAGTTTAATTAAATTCAATTTCAGATCAGAATTGTAGTTCATGTACTTCACAAGAAGGGCTTAAATTCTTCTAAATTAAAATAAGTAGTTAATTTAACTTAATATTGTGAGTAAAAATAATAGAGAAATGTGTGTTCTTTAACTAGGTGAGGGCAGTTTTTTCTTGCATATTGTGAAATAATTATTTGGTGTAAATTGCAGCATTAAGTTAAAACGCACAATACAATATTAATGAACTTAAAAAACAATGTTTAGACAACTTATCTCTTGCTAAATAAACTTCATGAACTTTAATTACTGAGTGAAATACAATACAATTTTCTTGACTTAAATTACATTCTCAAGGCAGCAGGTGGACTTTTATTTTTAAGTTAAATCACCTTCAAATGTTTTACAGTGTATGAAAATTTTTTCTAGGGTTGCCACTGGGAGATGCTGTATGAAGTTCTCCACACAAATTGTTATTGTAATTTGGATGCATCGACTCCCTTCAAGTAAATACCCACAATTTCTGTGGTGTGTTGTTAGGATGAGGTTCTCATCTCTTTAGCCACATAGCCAGTCTAAGTTGGCCCTAATAAAGAAATAAGTTTTACATTTTAATATAACTTTAACTGTGTTTTGATTTTTACAGTCCTTCACTGCTGTTTAAGCTGAGAGGGTCCGTGTTGGAACCAGATTTAACTCCTAAGAGGAATCTCATTCTTCTGCTCCAATTAATTTGTATAAACTTGTAGTCCCTCTATGGAACGGAGCTAAAACAGTCTCGTAATTCACAAATGCACAGAACAAGATTCACACTGGTATTTTTGATGCAAACACAAACATATCTTGATTTACAAGCTGCTTCTGGCCTGAATTGCATTCCATTTGTGTGTGAATTTTGAGACTCCTCTGTCATCTAAATCCACAAATGTCTTTTTAAATAAAATCTGGGTAACCAGCAACCAATCAGATAGCTTCCTTGTTAGAGCCAATCATATGAATGGGGGCCCACTTTGGGGTAACCTGTGTTTCAACCAATCACATTAACCCATTCCAAAAGTACAAACAGTTTAGACCTCAACCTAGCTCCTGACATCGACAGAAGAGCGGTAAGTGAAATATTTATATTAACATATTTAGCTAGTTATCTCCATGTTATGATTATTAATGCTAAGTGATTTCATTATGCAACTATCAACACAAGCTAGCGATGTGAGTAAGCTCTGCTGCCGAGCTATGCTGGCGCTTCTGAAAGCTAATAGCGTAAGGCTAGTGTCTTTCTCTATATATATAGTTGAATTTATTCAAGATTATGATAGCCTTTGTGTATTATGAATTATTACAAAGCTGTGGTCCTTAAATGATAAATTATCTTAGCAAATCACTTAATAAATTATCTTAATAAATCACTGTTGGCACAGTAATTTATTATTTATTTTATTTATTTTAATCACTGGCATGACTTTCCTAGTCATGCTTTTCAGAAACACAGTGATTTTTTTTTTTTTTTTTTTTTTTTTACTTAACCTACAAGGCTGAATATGCAATCTGCCAAAATATGTATCCAACTCCAAAATACACATTGATGTGCATTTCTTCAACTTGCAGGCCACAAGCAGCTTGTAGTCAAGATGTATTCATGTTTGCATCAGAAATACAAGTGTGAATCTTGTTCTGTGCATTTGTGAATTATGATACTGTTTTAGATCCATACTATGGTGCGTGTGAGTCTTAATTCAAAGACCTCGCCCCTGCCTCTGAATGTTGTATTGATCTGGTAGGCATGGACCTATGTCCTAGAATAGAGCAGAGATTGTGCATTGTCACATGTATTTGGAGAACCCTGAACAGCAGCATATGGACGACTGGTCCGTATCCAAGCCTCCATAAACCAGAGCCAGTCCCGGAATGACTTCTTTCTATTCACAGCTGAGGCTAACTAAAGATTGGTATTTGTTTTTTGGTGCAGGGCAGCCTTCCAAGAAATGCATGTGTCGGCATGTGTATGTGTGTGTGGTCTGTGCACGCACTCTTGTCTGGGATTTACACAAGTGTGTAAGTTCAAGCTGGCCACAGATGTTATGGCGGGCCGTGGGGGCAAGTGTGTGTGAGCTGCATTTTGGGAAGAGAAGCACTCAGTGAGGAGAAGTACCTGGACTCTACTGTCCCTGTTGTGCTGGAGAGGGAAGGGCGGAGGGAGAAGAGAGTTCTGTGAGGCGGAGAAGGAGAAAAAGGAGGAGGGGGGAAGGACTGGCGAGGAGGGGAAAGAAAAGGGGAGAGGTTCAGGGGTGACAAGAAGACGGCTTCCTGGCTGCATTTTCCATTTGCTGAGTCTCCACACTCCCCTCTCTCT
The DNA here is from genome assembly GCA_903067055.1 of Poeciliopsis paucimaculata. NCBI lineage: Eukaryota > Metazoa > Chordata > Actinopteri > Cyprinodontiformes > Poeciliidae > Poeciliopsis > Poeciliopsis paucimaculata. The sequence continues at coordinate 55,609 of CAEGAD010048680.1, read as the reverse complement.
GTTCTGTGTTTTGCCTCATTGTGCTTAGCGAAGGAGAGAGTCAAAGAAACAAGGAGAGTTTTAGAATTTAATACTGAAAAGAGAGAAAAACCAAGCCAATTTTCGCTTTTTTTCCTCCTCGTTTTGGACTGCGATCCTGGCTGTGTTGCAAACAGATATTGCTTGTCATTTGCTCGCAAAGTAGCTTGTACAATCAACAGGCTGAACGATTACTGCACCTTTTGTTTCTTTTTTGGGTAGTTGTGATAATTACTGGCATGCGGTTAAATTGTTTGAAAACTAGTAAAATTTTCTGTCTTTCCCCCTTTCTTTCTCCCTTTACAGTTTCTGTTCTTCCTCGCTTTGCTTTCTTTTATTTGTCTCAATCTTTCCTCACCCCTCTGCTGCCTGAGCTGCTTTTTTGGGGCAGTTTATTGTTTGTAGTCTTTAAATCTTTTTTTTATTTGATGGGCCACAGTGGACGTGACAGTCTCTAACTTCTGCTACAGCGGCGTAGGCCTCGCAGAGTAGAATTCTTGGAAGCTAAACATGAAGGCAAATTGGTAAGTTTTACCACCTTGCGAATGCGCTCCAGAGGTCTGTTTTGTCCAGCTTTGCTGTTTGGTGACTGATGGTGCTCCTGAATGGGGTGTGGTGCCGCTTTCCTCTGATGTTTGCTGTGTATGAGCAAATTTGAGACAGTAAATATTACTTGCCGGCTTGGCGGTGGCTGTCTTTTTAAACTGTGTGATATTATGAAGGGGTAATGACATGCTACTTCCTCACCTCTTCGCTCTTCAACTCCTCTGACCCCCCATTCCTTCTTGACTATGTTGCTTGGTAGACTGTGCAATGCTGGGTTCGGCTGGTGTCGTCACTCAACGCTCAACAACGCAGGTTTTGGCCTTTAGATGGTCTTCATTTTGTCAGTGGAGTCCCTCCTCATACACACACGTACACGCACACCGAAACTCGCTAACACATATACTGGAGAGGTTTGGCGACGTGGGCCGCTGCAGTCCCACAGACCCCAGCAAACTCTTTGTTCACCCGATCTCAAGGTGTCTTTCAGCTTCCTGGCAAAAACCCTCTGACATACTTTCAGGAACTATGCAACAGCTTCAAAGTCAGATGTCTCATTTAAATTCAGACAGATGGAAAAGTGCAGAAGGAGTCTGCAAGTTGAAATTTGACCACTTACTTTCTTTTTCATTTGAGTTTTAAAGGTTTTACCCTCTTGGGGTGCTCAGTTTGTCTGGTTTGAACCGGGGTGTGTGGAGGACATGGCATCTTTTTGTGCTCTCAAGATTCAATTAGAAAACAGAAATTGCACACATTTATTTATAACTTGATTATTTTGTATGTCTTTTATTTTACAACAAAAAGCAAAATCGGCTTGTTGTTTTTCCACAAGCCGTTTTTGTTGTACATCAAGATTTTTGCTTGTAATTTTGCTAATTTTTATAGACATTTTTTAACATAGGTCACTAGTTTTATGAAGTACTTTATAGAAACAAATATAAAAATTTCTGCCTAGTTTTTGTTTACATTTCCACAAATTTTCCAACTAATTATTTTCAGAATTGTCACTAGTTTTATGAAGTACTTTATAGAAACAAATATAAAAATTTCTGCCTAGTTTTTGTTTACATTTCCACAAATNTCTATTATCTAATGTTTTTTTTAAAACAAACTCAATTTAAAAAAAAAAAAATTGGGGTGGGGGGGGGGGGGGGCCCGCCGCAGTCACTGAACTCTCAAAAACCCTTCAGCACACAGATGTTTAGAAAGCAGCATTGCTTTATGAAAATCATTTTCTTTCAAATTTTCTTTCAGAACATTTTCCTTTCCTTTAATCTGTGTTGAGCTCAGCCCCAAGCCTCTTTGATTGCCTCTGGATTTTTTCCACCTATTCCTCAGTGAGGGATACAGTTAGAGAAAAGTGATGTGCAAAAGCTGGCAAAACAAGCAACATCAGTTATAACGTTACTGGTTGTGGTCATGGTGTAGGGCTTCAATCTGTAATTTTGCGTGTCAGAGACTGTGAAGCTAGGAAAAAGTTCTGCTTAGTTCAGCTATTTTTAAACAAATAACAAACATAAAGAACATCTTGAAATAAAACTATGATGCAGAAAACCCCCCAGTTGTCTGCTGAATACAAGTAGTACTAAAATGAGCTATCTAGGTGATAGAAACATTGAACAAATTATTTCTTTCAACATTAAAAATCATTTAAATTATTTTTTCAGCACATGCACACACAGAGGAGGACATTTCCTATGTCCTACTTGCTGGATTCAGGAAGTCATTTGCTCACAGTCCTGAACCCGTAGATCCGAACTTGTGTTAACTGACACCACAAGCTTGCAACTACAGGTTCCCGTCTGTGCAGCTCCAACATCTCGGAGCAACATCAGCTGAACACAGCTGGGGCCGATTACAAACTCCTACTAACTTCAACTGTTTCCCTGCAGCCAACAGTGACTGCTGGTTCACAACTACAACGCTCAGTTCCTTTCAACATAACCTATCCCAGCTTTCATTGTCTTCTGAGGTGCTTAGTATTGTCCATGTTTTCTCTCCATGAACATTATGGTTTTAAACAGTTAAAAGAAATGGTGCAGAGGAGTGGACTAATCCATAAGATGTTCTCACTGTGTTGTCCTTTGTGTTTCACATGTCAGGTGGAGACCTTCCCATACATTTCTTTCAGACAGTAGTCAACTAGCTGCAGCAACACTGTTGATATTGGTGAAGAAGACATCAGTATAGCGCATCTTATTAAATGAGAGATGAAGGAGATATAAAAGAGTTGGATCTCCCATTACCAAAACAAGCAAGCATTTGGATTATTAATGATCTACAAAACATTAATGGGATCATTGTCTGGCAAAGAAATCTATCTAAAAAAAGCCATCTCTCTCTTCCAAGAAATCTAAATGTCTTTTTTCAGTAAAAACTCAAACACTGATGGAACAGAGTCTAAAAATGGTTACTATCATGCCATTACTCTGGTGTGTTACGTGTGTCTAAATGTCCAGTACATGTGTCACTTTTAATACTCTTTCCCAGCCATATAGTATATGTATACTAATAGTGTGAAATTGACAGTGTTCACCTTACTACTTTTACTTTTCAATGTGTTCTACAGGTTTCAAATTAAAGAGCTGGGGGCACTCAAAGCAAGAAGTGCTACAATTTTTAGCCAAACATAAGAAATTACGCTTTGAGATCAGTTTTACTTTTCAGTTCCAGACATCTTTCATGTCAAAACGAGTAAAGCATTTTTAGGTGAAACCAAGTTGAATTATTCTTTAAATATTGATGCAATATTCACAAATTTATTCAAATTTGTTTAGAGCAACATATTGTGTTAGCCTAATTTCTGATATGTACAAGCATTTTGAATAGTGTCTGGTTGAAAGGTGCTATATAAATAAAGTTGCCTTACCTTGGCTTAATATTGATTTTTTTTTTTAGGTACTGGTTCCACTTGCAGATGAAAATGTCTTGTTATAAGTGAAATAATTAGCAAGTGCAACAAGTACATTAATAAATGTTATTTATTTATTTCTACCAAGTTTAAGGAATTAACTTAAAATAAGGTCCTATATCCTCCTGCAACTAACTCGCAAGTTTTTTTTTTTACTTCAAGAGTACAAATATATTTGCACTAGAAACTATAATATTTGGTAATATTTTGTTTTGCATTGTGTTGATGTGCTTCCACACATACAAAACTTAACTTTTCCATTTTGATGAGTCTAATATGACTAAAACAGATCAAATTCTTACATATTTGACTTGCTTATCGCTGTTTGGACTTAATCAAAGAAGAGTTACCTAACAGTAATCACTGACCAACTGAATGGTGCATATTTCTAAATAACAGGGCATTTCCTGAGGTACATAAATAACATGCAACCTCTAGCTTTTGCGGTTGCCTACTGTCAGGGACCAGACTGTACAGCATGGAGAAGACAGGTGTTGAATTCAAAAAGTGTTTTTTTATTTACCCCAAAGTATGAGCAATGAGTAACATAACAATTAGACAGGCATGCCAATAAAATAGGTCAATGCAAAATACTAAACTCAAAGATGTAACGGACATAAGACAGACTGACCTAACCTGAAATTACACATAAGGCTTAGCTAAACCATGTTGACACAATAAGGAAAAACAAAATGGTTGCCACATGACAACTAACACAAACCAAAACACCTTCCAGCATGAAGCATGTGGTTCAGTCCAATGAGGCCATCAGCAGTACTTCCGGAACCTCAGCCGTCTGCCTGCCAGGAAGGGGAACCCAAACACCAAACACCCAGGTACCTCGAACAAAGAAAATAATAATACAACATAACTGAATTTCGACCTTGCAGTGTTAATATGTGTGTACGCCATATAAGCATTGTAAGGTGTTAGAAAATAATATAATAAGGAATTGGGTGTGTTGTGGGGGGAGGGGGCAATGAAGGGGATGATTGATTAAGGTGGATTGTCGGGGAGCCAGCAGAGGGTGGTGCTACAGGTGTAACTAACATAATGCTAATACAACATAACTGAATTTCGACCTTGTAGTGTTAATATGTGTGCACTCCATATAAACATTGTAAAGTGTTAGAAAATAATATAATAAGGAATACTTAAATAACTACAAAGCAAACTAAAGTGAAATCAACTTAGGATGAGGTGTTACTCCTGTATTTCGCCATCACACCCCCCCCTCTCTTCAGGACTCTGACTGTCTTGCAAGGAAGTTAGGACTGCAGCGAGAGAGATAGTCAACAGTGAGGTTCTCCTTTCCTGTTATGTAGCACACGGTGAATTGGAATGATTGGAGGGCCAAGTACCAACGGGTAATTCGCCCATTTGTGTCCTTCATCTTCTTAAGCCACTGTAGTGGTTCATGATCTGTCTCCAATGTGAAATGTCTTCCCAGTAGGTAGTAACAGAAGGATTCCAGAGTCCACTTGATTGATATTGTCTCCTTTTCACTGTGGAATGGCAAACCTCCCATGGAAACAGCTTCCAGCTGATGTATGCCACTGGATGACAGCTGCCAGACCTCGATCTGAAGCATCAATCTATAATATGAACTCTTCATCAAAGTTAGGACTGTACGATAAAGGTTGTTTACTTAGTGACTGCCGGATGTCATAAAATGCAGTCACTGTCTTCTTGGTCCATTGTCTGTGATTAGGAGAGCGGGATCCCGTCAGATCTGTGAGCAGAGCTGCCCTACTGGAAAACTGGGGGATAAAACAAAGGTAGAACCCAGCTATCCCCAAAAAATTATCTAAGTTGCTTTCTTGTTTGGGGCAGAGGGCATGATTCCATCGCCTTCACTTTATTAATTTGTGACCTGATAACCCCCTTGCAGATGACATACCCTAGGTATTCTCTCAGCAGCAGCAAAAATGCACTTTCATGAGAACTCAGTCAGCCCAGCTGTTTGAAGGCAATGCGCAGATGTTCCGTGTGCTCCTCCCATGTGGTACTGTGAATGACAATATCATCCAAGTAAGCAACAGCAAAGTCAGAGTAGTTGTGCAATACCTGATCCAGCCATTGAAAAGTGGTTGGAGCTCCATGCAACACAAATAGTAAGACTGTAAAGTGAAACAGCCCCCATGGTGTCCTAAAGGCAGAGAACTCTCTGGATCGTTCAGTGAGGGTGACCTTCCAGTAGCCCTTACACAAATCCACTCTAGTCAAAAATGTTGCTTTTCCCAGACGTTCGAGCAGGTCATCAATTCTGGGTGTTGGATAGGAGTCAAACGAGGATATAGAATTTAGGTATCTCTTCAGCCACCCTCCAAATGAGCAGTGCATCTGCTTTGTGTTCAACACGCTGCACCCACTCAGATTTATGTGCAAAACCTTGCTGGGGCGCAACTGCCTGGGGTGGATACTTCATATGTGATAGTCTGAGCTTCCTCATAACTTCATATAGCCCCTGCCACTTGGCCAACATTTTGCTGTTATCGCTGGAGAGGAGCACCAGTACCTTTTGTCCTGGATCATTGGCGTTGCCGAGCAGCTTTATCATACCTAATGTGTTCTTTTGCTGCTAGTCTTTTGACATGTGCGATTGGGCCAGCTCGCTCATTTTCTCCAAATACTCTCTCATCTGAATGACATAAGATAAAATGTTATTGGGTCCCTCCCCCATCTCCCTTAACAGAGAGAGAGGACCACGAACTTCATACCCATACAACAGCTCAAAGGGAGAGAAACCAGTGGAGACTTGGGGCACTTCCCTAAAGGTGAAAAGAAGATAGGGCAGCCTCTGATCCCAATCTGTACCACAGTCATTGACAAATTTTCTAAGCATTTGCTTGAGGGTCTGGTTAAAGCGTTCTATTAGCCCATCGGTTTGAGGGTGGTATGCGGAAGTCTGCAGGATATCGATGCCCAACAACTGATATACTTTTTTCAATAGAGAAGACATACAGTTTTTTCCTTGATCTGTTAAAATCTCTCAGGGAAATCCAACCCTTGCAAATAGCTTCACAGGCAAGATGCAATGGGTCTGGTCTTCATATATTTTAAAGGGAACACCTCAGGGTATTTTGTTGCATAATCTGTTACAAGCATGTAGCGATTGTCCGCTTTACTCCTCTCCACAGATCCTGCAATGTCAATAATAATGCTCAAAAGGGACACCGATGGCCGGGAGGAGTGGAGCTCTGCAGCGAATTGTGGAGCTCTGTGGGGAATTGTAGCAGAGGTCATCTGACACTCTGGACAACTTTTGCAAAACTGAGCTACATCTTTGCTCAGACCAGGCCACATTCAAATTAGTGTTGAATGAGAACTGTGGTTTTGTGCTTACCCAGGTGTCCAGCCCAGGGAATTGCATGCCCCAAGGTGATGATGGCATTTCTCACCTGTTGGGGAACCACTAGCTGCAACACAAATCCCTGCTGATGATAGAGAATGTCATTTTGCAAGATGTACTCCTCACCCTTAAGGTCCTGTTCCTTTAACTTTCCCTTCTGTAAAAGACTGATCAGCTTTGCAGAGTTCAGCAATATCACTTGGAATATCAAACCCAAATGGTGGCAATGTAGTCCATTTGTGCTTCCACAGGTGAAAATTGAGATTTCTCCCGTCTCTTTTGTCTGCAGGTCTTCCGTGGCTTCACAGAAGTAGTTTCTAACTCCTCGTTGAAAAAGGGCAGAGTGCTCAGCATGTCGGAGTGGGTGTTGGTTTGCATAGCCTTGGCACTGGTAAAAACTATGTGGCTCTCCTGAATCTGATCAGACTCCATCAAATCAAAAAGCACAGGGAGGTCGCACCCAAGCACAACAGAATAAGGCAGACTACAAACCACACCCATATTTAGAAGATACATCTAGTCCTTAACCTTAATGTGAATATCAGCTGTTGGATAGATTTTCTCATCTCCATGGGTACAGGAGATTGAAATGGTGTCATTTGTGCAAACACTATTAGTTGGGGCAAAGTATGAGCGAACAAGTGACCAAGAACTCCCGGAATGAAGAAGGCCCATGAGTACAACCCCATTCACTTCAATCTGACTCATTTTGATTGTCTTGCAAGCTCAAGCTCAGTATTATCTTTAGACCGAGGGCCAAAACACATTTGGATCATTTTAGCGGAATTCCTTGGGTACCTAGGATTCGTATGACCTTCTAATCCAGAGGTAAAAGGCAATCTTCTTACCAGGGGCTTTTGAAAGGTTAGTGGAAGGATGATCTTGCAGCTGCTGGGTCAACAACTAGCAGTTGTGTTTGCTGTCTCCAGGTGGTGTTATTGAGAAATCCTCCGAAGGACCAGTGATGTTTTCCATGCATTATGGCTCCAGGCCTGTCCCTTCTTTCTGGCAGGCACAAAAACATCTGTCAATTCAGCTGCTCTAATTGAGGATCCAGGATTATGCTCTCTGATCCAATCCTGAAGCTCAGGAGACAACATCCTCAGAAACTACTCCAAGATCATAATTTCACCAATATAATGACTGGTTTTACCCCTTAGTTGAATCCATTTTCCCTAGAGGTCCTTCAGCCTTGCATATAACTCACAAGGGCTTTCATCTGGTTTGACCTCCAGAGACCAAATTTTTTTTCTATGGGATTCAGGGTTAATATCATATTTTAAGAGAATGGCAGATTTGACTTTATCATAATCTAACGAGTCATCGATGTCCTCATGTACAGAGGCATCTCTGGCTCTGCCAGTGAGTAGGGGTATCGGACAAAAAACCCAATCGTGTACCCAAACACCAACCACCCAGGTAACGCAAACAAAGAAAATAGTATAACATAACTGAATTTCGACCTTGCAGTATTAATATGTGTGCATAGGGCTGGCCCAAGGCACTGAACAGTAATATGACCTGCTGTGCAGGTCATATTGGTAAAAGATAAGTTATTAAAACAATGTGACAAAAAATTATTAATTCTTCAGGGAGAGAGGAAAGAAAGAGGAAGAATAGAGAAAAAGTCAAGATAAATATATTTTTTATTGGTAATGTTTATCAGAAAGATTTGTGGAGCTGCTAATTGAAAATTAGCTTGATAGTGACCTTGACCGGTCCAGTTCAACAGCCATTTGAACTGGCTGTTCAAATGGCCAGTTCATTTGAACTAAAAACTAATGTTTTTAGTTGTGTGAAGCTGAGTTTTAACTTTAAATGTATGTATTCCGTCTTAAGTTGGGCTGCACCAACTGCAGTCTTCTGGCCATTCGCTGATTACCAATCTTTAAGAAGTCTGACATGCCAATTTTGGCCGATTCCAATTTTTTTGTTTGAAATGTTGCCAAATGTAACAAGAAAGTCATTGAGACTTTTAACTGTAGAGCAGAAGAGGACAGAGGCTGATTTTTAAACCTTTGTTGATGCAGATAAGATCAGTGGATAAGATTGGCTTTATGTAAGTATCGGCCGATCACTGTTCCTAATTTCCCTAACTTTTGAAAAGTTAGGGAAATCGGCAGCAATAAATTGGCCAAGAAATGTATTTTTTATATGTATATATAATATACACGTGCATATAGGCTATAATGTAAACATCACTGTCAGAGATGCAGTAAGTTTATAGCAGACGTGTGAATGATCTAATATTCTGACTGTGATTGCAGCCAGTCCACATTATTAGCAGAACCTGTGTGCCTCGCCATCACACCAACCAAAGGTCTTAGATGAACCTTTTTCTATCAGCAGCTGGGTGAAAAACACTTCTCACCAGTTTCTGTGAAGCCCCATTGGCCGAGTGTTCCCAGAAGACAAACTTGTTTCTGACTGTAGGATGACTATAAGTAGAACATTCAATCAGCACTGGAACCTGGGAGTTAGCCCCTGAGGGTAACACATAGTTCAACACATGGAACGATGGAGTATAACATGTTTAGTGTATCTGCTGTGTGTGTGGAGACTGTAGCTAAGACACGGAGCTGCACTGCAAGGACAGATTAGATTTAGATTAGAACGATGTCATGAGGAAAGACTTTCACTTTTTGCATGGAAAATGCCTTCAGACTCTGAGTGGCTTATGTGGCCCATGAAACCACAGAGCCCTGCGTGGTGTCAAGGTCTGCTTGCTCCCAGGTTGAGGTAGTAGGTTGTATAGTTTAGAATTACATCCTGGGAGATAACTGTACAACCTCCTAGCTTTCCCTGAGGTACGCATGGCACTCTTCTCAGCCAGATCGATACAGTCCGCTGTTATTATTTAGCTGCCTGCCACAGCCAAATCATGGCCCCTCACCAGGTCCAATAAGAGTCCAGGCTGCTTTTCTGATGGGGTAGCACTTTCTGCTTTTGTGGGCCTGCACTGTTCCTGAGCTTTGATGCATATTGGGTTTGGCAGCTTTTGCAGTTGCAGATTTATTTTGGATATCACAACAACTATTTCCCCACTTAAAATAAAAGCTCGTCTCTCTGTTGTAAATTTCAAACATAACAAAGCAGAACAATCAATCAGGGCAAATTAGAGGCAAATCACAAAGCTTCAAGTTTTTTGATATGACCAGATTTTTTTTTTTTTTTTACCAAAATATTACTTTTAATATATTATTTATTGTCACATAATTGTACATAAAATATAATATTTATGGACTCTGTCCAAAATGACAGTTAACCAGAATGATTCATCTTTATGTTTAATATCTCTCCTGTTTTGGTTGGTGAACATTGTTGGTCTGAGCCATTCCAGAGCCGATGGGCTCAATGTGCCGCAGCTTCCAACCACAATGAAATGTCAGCACACTGTTTTATTTACTAGTTGATAACCTCATTAAAACTGATGAGTGTGTGGAAGAAGGCAGGCCGCCTCTGTAATTTAGCTCATGTGCTGACAGATCAGTAAGAGATATCAAGGGGAGAGAGGAGCAAAAGATGGAGACGGCAGCGGCAGCATCTCCATCCTTTAAGCAGCTGTCACTCAGAACAATTATTGTCACAATATTTCCAATTGCCAGACGCAGTGCGTGTGGAAAGGGCCACTGTCATAATATCCTGACATCCGAAATGTTGACTGTAAGGGAGAAAGTGAAAATGGGAGGATAATTCCTGTCATTGCACCAGCATGCAGAATCCTATTTCTGGACTTTCTTCTTCTCCGTCACAGGGTTTTCTTTTATGCCTAAGATTGAAATCAGAAAGATGTCTCTGAGCTGAAGTCCTGCTGAAACCAAACACACCAAAATCTGTCTGGTCTTAGCAGTGTTGCCAGGACGCCTCTCGTTTTCCACTCTCTTCCTCCAGCGGAGTCAATGTCATTCCCAGCCTCTAGTCCTCTCCATGCAGCAGTGGTCATGACAGCACCTTGAAGTCTTACAGTCCTGGAATGGAGTTCTGTTCCAGCAGCTAAGGCATTGAGAAGAGGAGCAAAAGACTGCCCCCTGTTGGTTTAATGTGTGAAATGACTTTCAGTGACAAGAACAGCAGATTTGACAAAGGGAAAATGAAATACAGCATGTGTGAATGTGTGTGAATGTGACTGGGAGTGTGTAAGTTGAAAATATTGAGGTTATGTTTACTTTGTTTTGTCTAGTCTGCACCATTCAAAATATGAGCCCTATTAAAGTGCATATGAAGCTTTATACCTGGCATTTAAGCAGTTTGTATAAGCATGAATGCAGGTTTGAGGTGTGCATGCAGCAGATAAGTGGTGAAACACTTCAGCAGTGGCTTAGCAGTGGTCATGATAACAAACAGAAAGTTACAGAGTTCCTGCTTGTTTCAGCATAGAGTGACGAGATCTTTGATATCTAGACTCTACAACTGAACTCAGCTCGGATTCACTCTGCAAACCTGAGGACAGCAAGGGAGTTCACTGGAAACCAATTGTGCTCCTGCCATAACTGAGTAATTTCTTTTACATCACTAACACCATCAATAGTAGTTGGTAGTGATGTTTTGCAGTTATTTATTTTTTTAATTTCTTTCCAAAGGTCCTTAACATTATTATTTCCTAACTTCCTTGCAAGACAGTCAGACCTCACAGTATTTCAATTTCTCTTTATGAATCTGAAAGGATACTTAAAATTAGCATTTGCCTGTTTTTATACTAAACAAGGAGCCATGTCTCTGTTTACCTGAATCAAGCCATGCTTTAAGAGACCTTCTAGCCTCTGCATGAAGCTCTCTTACATTATCATTCCAACTTGGCTTGGTACTATGTGAGCTAGCTTTATACAGTGGCTTACAAAGTACATAACTTTGTATGACCCATATCGTGGGTCCTTACAGTTCATATCATGGTATGAGATTGTTCCCTTTGGTAAATATGTATTGCTAAACATATTGTTTGTACGATCACAATAATCTAATAGATCTTTTTCAGTCAAGTTATCCCATGCTATTTAACGTTGATTTAACAAGAGTTGTCTAAACATTGCTTGTTAAGGTCATTAATATTGTATTGTGAGTTTTAACTTAATGTTGCAATTTAAACCAAATAACTATTTCACAGTATGCAACAAAAAAATCTTCCCTCACCTAATCAAAGAGCACAAATTTTGCTATTATTTTCACTCACAATATCAAGTTAAAATAACTATTTTACTGTAGAATAACTTAAATTATTGTTTTAGATTGCATGAACTAAATTTTTGATCTGAAAATGAATTTTAAACATCACAATTCGTTTGGCTCAAAAACATTTGGTGTTAACAGGATGTAGCAGGACGTTATCCTCAAGCATTAAAATACATATTTGCCTTAATGACGCACAAATTAATGTAACACTCTTCCATCTTACTTGCAGTGCAACAAAGGATACAAAAACATGCCACTAAGCACACTGGGAAACAGTTCCCACTCCTGTCTTTTTCTTTCAGTTTTTTTTTTAAGTTCTAACCTAAAAGGTCAATACACAACTTACTACTGTAAGTTTATCTTTCGCAAAGTCACACATTTAGGTTCAAACCCTAAAACTCACCACATTTATTTGACTTAAAGAATAGAATACATTTAGTAGAAACAACTAAATTCAAGACTCAGCTAAAGTTATTACAACTAGAAACTACAGATCAGACCCAGAACCTGGGAGTAGTGATGGACTCAAACCTGAACCTTCAGAGCCACTAGACAGTTACGAAGTCAGCCTTTTATCAACTGAAGAACACTTCCATGATTAGAGGGGTAATGTCTCAACAAGACCTAGAGAAACTCATCCATGTGTTTATCTTCAGTCGCATTGATTTATACAGCAATGTCTTCAGCTGCAGTTGATCCAGAACGCTGCTGCTGGCATTCTCACTAAAATCAGAAAGATAGAACACATCACCCAGTTCTAAAGTCCTTCATCTGACTCCTTGTAGCTCAGAGAACAGACTTTAAAATACTGTTAGTTTATAAATCACTGAACGGCTTAGCACCACAATACATTAAAGATCTGTATCAACAGATTTGTAACAACCTTCCAGACCTCACAGGTCTTCTGGTTCTGCTCTGCATCCAGAACCAAGCATGAAGAAGTAGCATTCAGCTTCTATGTTCCTCTTTGCAATCTGGAACAAACTTTCCGAAAACTGCAAATCAGCCGAAACACTGAGTTCCTTTAAATCCTGACTTAAGACACACCTGGTTAGAGTTGTTTTGAAACATTATAAATGAAACATTGATAAATATTCTGACGTATAACATTGCCACCAGACAAAATGCTATGTTTCAATTGTTAACTATGTGCTCTATGGCTATTTTCGTGTTTTTATGATGAAAAGCACTTTGAACTGCCTTGTTGCTGAAATGTGCTATACAAATAAACTTGATGGATTGGTTGATTGATGTCAGATCCCCAGCAAACTTGGAAAGGAAGAAGCTCTGGCAGATCAACACAAAAAGCTGGCCTATATGCAAAATGCATTTCCTAACTGTACAGCCAGTACTGTCCTAACAGTACAGTGCTTTGATGTAGGGGACATCAAAGCACTTGTTAGAACAGTCCAGAGCTAAGTGAAATTTAGAACTTTCTAAGACTTGAAGATTAATGTTCACATTTTTCCAACCTGAAAGGTCATTCACATCAGCCTTGTTTGGTTCCATTTGAATCCATATCCAATTTGTTGGCCTAGTAAGTCCCTGTCATTTAGGGGAGGTATAAATCTATAATTGCATAAAGCAAACTCCAGTCCACCTATAAACCTCGGTCTGGGTTCAACTGAAGTGAACTCTGGTGCAGATTGAATGCATGTAAATGTCAAGCGAACAGAAGACCTCTCAAAAAACAGGAAGCAGACTACAGAGCATGGCATTCTGGGTAAACAAAACAAATACTCTTCCTTTGGGGAGAAATGGTTTGTGGTCTTTTACCAAACACAAACAAGAAATCCTTCAACAACTAAAACTTGGCACTACTCAATATTTGTTTACATTCCACGAAGAAAGAAGTTGCAGCCAGTGTCTCCTTCAGAGTCTTTTTCAGGTTTTTGTTGCAGCATCACCACAGGTGATGAGTTAAACAGGTATTTCAAAAGGTTTGGTTTGTTTGATGCAGTGTGGTGTGAAAGAGAACCGCAGCAGCTGAAATCGGAACAAATGTTGAAATTTTGGTTTACATTTTGTGAAGAAGGAAGTTGTCCTGCTCTTCTTCAGATGTTTTGTGTAGATTCCTTTAGTAGTTGGTGATACAGCGCCACCTCAGGCGACAAGGGAAACCAGTTTTCCAGTTTGGATCATTTGACACAGTGCAGGGTGGAAGAGAACCTCAGAGGCTTAAACTCGAATAAATGTTGAAATTTCTTTCCCCAATCAAACTGAGTCCAACAGATGTGAATTCACTCCGACATATTTACCAGTCCATCTTTAAAAAAGAAGAAGCTCAAACTAACTCAGTTTCTGAGATGCTCAAAGCTCAAGAGCAACTGCTGTAAAATGTGGTTCTACAATGTCTTTACTCAGAAGAGCCAAATACAAATGCAAATCACACCATTTCAATTTTTTTCTGTATAAATCCTTTTCAATTCATGTCACAATTCTGCACAACATTGTGTGGGTCTATCACATGAACCTTGATAAAACACATTAGTGTTTTGTGGTTCTAACCTGATAAAATTTGAAATTTTCTTTCTTTAGAAAAGCACCAAATAGGTCTCCCTGTGAGCCATTGGTCTGAAGAACATTCTATATTAGGAGTAGTACCCAATGACCTTTGTCTTGCACATTTGTACTTTCAGTTTTTCAGAACTGCATCTCAGCCCTACTGTTAAGCCTCCATCTATCACCTCCTGTTGTCCTCCTCTGTCCTCCATGTGACAATCGGACGTGACAGCTGTCATTCAATATCTGCAACCACAACCTGTCTCCAGACTGTGTGTTATGCCTCCTCGCTAAACATGTAGAGAATCAGAAATCAAACCAGAGTTGCGTGTTTCTGTTGCCATGCTGCGGCCATGTAACATTTTCCCGAAGATGTGTAGGCCATGGCATGACAGATCTGGGTCCCTCTTGATGTGCCGCTTGGCTGGTTGGCTGCTGCTTCCTCCTGTCCATATCCAGCAGATTACAAAGAGAGAGCAAATTGGGACTGGTAATTAACGACCCACTTTGCTCTCACTTACCTCGAAATATTGTTATGAACTACACAGATGAAATCAGTTTTATGACCTCTGAAGGAAAATGAATCCAAATATTTGCATAAATCGTGAAAGCCCTTCTCCTCTTTCTTGCTCTCATTCTGCATGCTGTGTTGCAAACACATACGTAAGCCTTTGTCTTTCACCCTCAAAGCGGGCTAATATTAGCCCCATGCTGAGGGCTGACTCTGTCTGGACACAAGCAGTGATAAATGGGCCTGGATGCACTATGTGTGCGTGTGTGTGCAGGGAAATTTTAAATTGAATGCTGTCATTGTGTTTCAGAGAGGTGTCTGTGAAGAGATGCAGGGTGTTGTAGATCCAGATGTGCAGTGTTCTACAGCTGTGCAAAGATAAAATAGAAAAAAGCCATAATGCAACGCCTGGCAGACAGCAGTCAAAGAGGATTGGGGATTAGCCGGGTGCAGACTCAGTCGGTCGATCAGTTCATAAGAGAGAGAGAGAAAGAAGGAAAACAGAGGGCAGTGTGGTCCTGGGGATTTTCTATTTTTTTCCCTCTTCATCCAGTCTTTCAGGCCCCGTCGCTTATTTGAGCTCTTGGCCGGCTGCACGTCGTCGCTCTCCTTTGCTTCCCTCCATCTGTCCCTCCCCCATCAGCTCTTCTCTTTTTCACCCTCCTCCCACTCTCTCTCTCTCGTCCTCCCTTTCTCTTTCTCTCCATACCAAAGCCGGGGGGAGCTGGCAGAGATTAAATGTAGTCTCTATAAGCCAAAGCACATCACGTAGCAATGTTTCTGTGGCCCCGTCCCTCTGCTGCTCCTCGGAGGACGGAGGGAATGATAAGAGGATGTAGAGAAAGATCAGGCCGCAAATGTGGAATTTTGAAAAGTCCACTTTGTTTTCTTTTTTGCACGCAAGCAGAAGGATAGAGATAAATGGTTTCCTTGGAGGCACACGGACAGCAGCAAGGTGAACTACTCTTCCTCCCAAGCTCACCTTCCTCTCCCTCTATCTTTCTCTTTCTCCCCATTCTGGCCTGATGTGGAGGAAAAGAGGGCCTCAGGCTGTAAGTGATCACAGCTGTGAGGCAAATTAAATGATGATCTTTCACTCTCCTCTTTCTCTGCTTTTCAAATGCCTCCCTCCACCGTTCACCTCCACCCCATCCTGTCACCCTCCGGAAGGCGTGGAATGGAGGGGGTGAGAAAGGTAAAAGTAGAAAGCTTAAGAGAGAAAGGTAGAATGTGAGTGAGGCAGGGGGAGGAGATGAAGAGGGTGGAGAGTGTGTGTTTTTTTTCCTCCAGTCTTCCCTCCTTCCACCTCTGCATGTGATTGAGGAAGAAAACAATGCGAGGGAAAAGGGTGAGGAGGAGAGAAAGCAGAGCAAGACAAGAGATCAGCAGGCACAGTGTTTTTTTTCCCCTTTAACTTGGAGGTGTGTGCATGTGTGTGCATGTTTGCATGTGTGTGTCCATGCATGGGTTTTTGTTATCCTCTCTCTTGCCCACCTGCCTTGGACCTGCAGGTCTGGATGAAAAGTGAGTGGAGGATCTGCTGCACGGAATAGCAAAGGAGTAAAAGGCTGTTTTATATATGCTGTGCATTCGTGTGTGTATGCGTGTGCATGCCCACCCGAGCACTCTTTTCGCCTTTTCCTCCCCCCTCCTTTCTCATGTTGGTGAGGAAGCTTACTGGTATGCTCCACTGGCACTGTTACCCCAGCTGAAAGTATGGACTCCGTCTCTGCCCTCTCTTTTTTTCCCTTTTCATCCATCCGTCTTCTCACACAGTTCTCGATCCCACCCACTTCTCTATATCCTCTGGAATACCGGCTCTTTCTGAACTGTAATCTTTACTCACCTTCAATTTTTTTTGTTTTCTGCTAAATTGCAGCAAATCTGTCGTCTCCTAATCCAGCTTGCTTTCACTCTAATTGTGTGCGGATGTGTGTGTGTGTGTGGGGGTGTGTGTGGGCGTGTGTGTGTGTGTGAAAAATAGAAGGAGGGAAAAAAGAAAGAGAGGGTGCACATGGTTCGTTCCAGCTCCGTCCTGCCATGCATCCTCATCCTTCTTGGCTCAGCCTGTCACTGTCGCTCTATTTGTTTAGCCTGACTTGGAGTGGCTCGCCCAGGAGGAATAGTCTCCTTTGTATTGAATCCACGTTTTGCAACAAAATAACCTTAGAAATGCTCTTTTTTTTCTCAGTACCAGAGGAATCGTGCTGGCATGCGGTAAGCTTTCTCTTTCTATGTGTGTGTTTTTTTTATCTTCCAATTCCCAAGCAGGCAGTGAGCAAAAGGAGCACTGGGCGGTGAGGGCATCCTGGACCCAAAAGGGAGGGTGAGTCGACACTGACAAACGCTCTTCCTCTTACTGCTTCCCTCTCAGCTCCCCCCATTTGCTTCCTAAGCATTCAGACCACCGTGGCAGCTTGGAGGAACCTTGGAGCTTTGTTACCTTTTTTTTCTTCTGCAAAGCCTCACCAGGATTCAGTACCTCACGCTGATCAGGGACTTGCTCTTGCAACCACTGAGCTTGCAACCGAGAGGTTTCACCGCAGGGTGGAAGATGCGTCTATCGGACAAGCATGAGAGTCCTGGTGTCAGATGAATTATGTGACACTGGGCAGGTCTGGCTTTGGATTTTGATGCAATAATTGATTTGTCCACGCTTGGCTTTTGTCTTGTGCACCGTAAATAATTAGCCGATTAAGACTTTCCCACCCACCCCAGGACGTCTTTAGCCATACTGTACAGCAGCAGGCTCTCTACCTGATAGCAGGAGACATTTTTCAGATGTTGTATTGTTCTCTTTAGCTGAGGAGTACAGTGAGGAGGCTTCAAAGGGGGGGGGGGGGGTCGGAGAGGAGTTGGGATGAAAAGTGTGGGGCTGGGGGCAGAGGGTGACAGCAGTTAGAGAGTTTCAGAAAAGGCTGCTCAGTCTTGTGTCTGGTGGTCATTTGCACTTGTAAGATTCTAGTTATGCAATGGTATTTCAATAAATGCAGATTGTTTTGGAGTGTTTTTACTGTGTGGGATGCAGGATTATGATCATATGTCCAGTGCTGATTTTAAAGATGGAAGACCAGAAACCCACTGGACTTCTGAGGAGCCAACATCCTATCAGCTGCTGGTGGTGGTAGAGCTGTCTGTTCTGTGTCTCTCTCTGTCCCTGAGACCCTAACTTGTGACGTTGTGTTTTCATGTCCACGGGTTAGGCTCTTGGGAGCTGAGAGGGATGCCAGGCCAACACAATGTCCAGCACATTCCTGCCTCCAACAACTGTGATCAGGGGTAGTGTTGGGACAGGGATGGGGGTTAGAAGGTGGCATGGTGTAATGAAGCTCAGGCTCTTTTGTATGCTCTCCATGTACACTTTGCTATAATGTCCGTCATTTAGTTTTATCTTGAAGTTTAGCCAAGGTGCTCATTGGTATGCTAGCAGAAGACTACATCAGGTAGTTAGCATGTGCTAGTGGAACCTGTCAAATGTGGAAGATGAGAGTGAATTTGTGTGAATTCTGCTTTTAAGCTGATTCAGACAGGACAGTGTGCAGACTTGACAAAATCTTTCCGGTATTAGCATTGACCCTTGGCATACAAGCAAAGAGTCAATTGCAGTAAGTAATTATTTGCCTATGTTTGGGTATTTGGAATGAGGGGCAGTCAAGAGGTTCCCAGCAATCAAGGTGTGTTGAGGTTTTTTAAAATTTCTGATTTGCAGCTGCTTAATTTTTTTTCATCATACCTTTTTAGAGGTAAAGTCTCCTTAAGGTGTTGCAAAGCAAAGTGCCAGACTCACCAGAGTTGTCTCTGACTGTGGTCAGAAAGCTATTGCAAGCTAGCTTGCAATAGCCAGCTTGCAAATTTAGTTAGCTAAATTTAGCTCAAATCTCTGATATTTTTTGCTTAATTCTATGTTTCAAAATCAAAGCAATAACAAAAAAATGGCAACTATTGTCTAACATCATTTTAAACTAAATAATCGGTTAGCAATAGCATTGTTGTCTTTTGGTTTGAATGAATCTAATTTTTACTGATTTAAATTTCTGCATCAATACTTTTTTGCAAGAATTGCCCATGTTTACCTAATAACTTATTTTTTGCTTTCTGATACATTTGAAAGAAAATAGCATAAATAATAAAAATATCTTAAGAGTACCAGTACTGACTTAAACAGTTCAAGAATATAACAAGGAAAGTAAATTATTATGCAGAGTAGCTCAAGATGACAGTAGCAGAACAATAACTTAAATAGGAATGCTAAACTTTTACCTGTGCACATCATTAGTTATTCTTCTGAGTAGCACTGGAAGCTAACAAAGACTAACACTGAGCATACCTGCTCACCAGTGCTTGTGCTTCCTGACTTGAGAGCAGCACAGAGTAATGTTGAGAGCGTGACCATGACTGCTCTGTACATTATGTGCTTGACCTCAGCAAACTCTCTGCGATGTTAAAACTTACTCACTCATGGTAACAAAAGATAAAGGTGACACTAGCATGGCATAATCACCTTGTTGAAAACATGCACAGCTTTGTTCTTTTTGATGCATAAGTGTTGTCCATGTCTGCTGTTAATGTCTGTGAATTTGCTGATGTCAGTTTTATGTATGCTTCTTGTTGCAGGTGGTACGATTTTCCCTTGATAAGAAAGGGACTCTGCTTTGATAGCAGCTCACTAAATGGCAAGTCTTTTACTTGGTACCTTTAGTCTCGGTTTGATTTTGGGATATCATTTATTTTGGGACAATTTCTAATCTCCAGTTTTTGTGAAGCTTTTATGGCAGTTTTAAATTATAGCAGATAAAGATATAGAAGTAGCATTAAAATATCTTATTTGGCTTTATCTTATTTGGCTTTCCTGCTTTTTTACTTTGGTCATAATAATGGTCATTATTATGACCATTCAAAATAATGGTTGATAATTATTTATGTTGGAAGCAGAGGTAACATCAAACTGTGTGTTGGAGACACGAGTCAGTATCTGGCCTTGCCATTGACCATAGTGTTACAGTGCAAATTGGAATTACAAGAATAAACAGACACTATTTGATTTTGAAAATATGAGATCTTTGGTAAAAGGTTTTTTGCGCTAGAAAGAGGTGGTATTTCAGCTATTTTGAAATTTCTGTGTTTATTGCAATGTAAACATTATTTTGCATCACGCAAATTATGTGCGTGATGCACATAATTTGCATCACACCAAAAGGATGGTAAAAAGCAGTAGTTTCTTTTAGGATAATGCACAGCTAGCTCTACCAGAGGTAACGCAGCATCGAACAATTCATCAAAAGTTGAGTTTGTCATTCTAAAGAGTTGAATCTATAGCTCTTCTGTAATTTCCCAAAAGCACGTCACTCCACTGTCTCAATAATGGTTGAGGATGAGTGCTAGTGCCATAGCTGAATTATAGATATATCTCATGTAAGTGTTGCCATCCTTTTGAATTACTTTTTGAGCGAACAAACTTATTCACATGTCATTTTAATAATTTTAATGGAAACACTGTTTTCAAAATGACCAAAATCTGTTTGCTGTTTTTTTTTCTTCTAATGTATATCAGAAATTGTTTTATGCATTTTGTTGTTTTTTTGTAAACAAAAAAACAACTTTTTTTGTTTAGTTTTTTTTACATAACTAGAATATCGACAAAGTTTTGCTTATTTGTAATGGAAACACCGCTACCATCATTGGTTTTAAAATTTTACGATAAAGACAAAATTGATTTGACATTATAAACTGTCTTTAGACTCTTATATTAGCACCATGAGCATTACTAACTTGAAATGGCAGTTACCTTTCTTCACCAAAAGGGTGCTGGCAATTTCAAATGTAACATTTTCTATGACAAACATTGAAAGCTAAAGAAAATAAAACCTTTGCTTCACTTCATTCAGCCTTTCTATTGTCACTGGTACTAGAAATAGCTAGCATTGAATCTTTTTCACTCGGAATCAACATCCACTCTAAATAGTGTTACCAACCTGCTACTTTGATCTGTTTTCTACATGGTAAATGATTGAATGTTGGATGTCCCTACTAGCCAGTTACCTGTCAGGCCTGGCCATTTCTTGATCAGATCCAATACCAGCGTATTTTAAACAGCTGCACTTTATTTACAGCATGATTCTTAGCTATTTGTCACCTCTGATCTATATAGTGATTGATGATAATCTATCTTCACTGATAGTTGTCTTTCTGTGAAAGAAGGGTCTTAGACATGTGTATGTTTTGTAGGGTTTTATCAGATGCAAATCCCTTATACTGTATTTGTAGCAATGCCTTCCAGCTTTTATTTTTCCCAGATATCCAGTTATCTGTTATTCCAGTGACTGAAGAAATAACAGTTAACTGGCTCCTACATATATGTGGTGATTAAAGTTAATTTATTTTAAAACCCACTATTTTTTGCTTTTAAATGTTATCTACAGAACCATAGATTACAGCAACAACAGTTAGATGTAAAACGCTAATGTGTTCAAACTGCAAGCTTTGATCAGGAGTGGCAATCATGTTGCTAGTCAACCAGTATAGATTTTGATTTGAATCTCATCTGCACCGCTAATCTGCCGTTTTAGTACTTTTCTCATTGTCCTTTCATCTTAAAACCATTTCTTATAGGCCCAGCCCAAGCAAACAGTTACTTGCAATGATAAAACGTCTATCCTGTGTTCTCCATTGTTCTGCTCCTTCAAATGCTGTTGGTACATTGTGTCCCCATAGCTTAGTCAGACACGAAGGACTGCCACACAGAAAGCCAGACTGACTGGTGGGCATGCACCCACTCTGATAAGCTGCTTGATTACCTCTGCATTGCCTGAACCCTTTCTCTGCTAGGTAAATTGGGTGGCATAGAAAAAAGTTTGAGCAGCAGAGCCGTCCCAGACCAAAGCCAGCCCACAATTCAGCTGTTGAAGTGTTTTCAGTCAAAAGGCATCTTTGTGCCGCTAAATATCAGCTATTTGTGTGTATTTGTGGTACAGTTCTTGCTGCAGAATGATTTCCAGTCCCTTCTTAGTCCGTTCTTAGTCTTGCACTGAAACAAGAATGATAAATAAATAAATATTGTGAAGAGAAGCCATTTATTTTTTTCTACATTAGTTTGTTAGGTCTTTCTGTGTAGAAAAAACTTTGAAATATTTTATAAATACAGTGTTTTATGATCAATATTACTTCACCATTTTATTAATGTGGGTCGCCAGTTTGGATAAGGCTTCATATCAAGCTATAAGAATGATACAAAACATGCTAACAAAATGCCTCAGACCTGCAGACCAGAGGCAGTTCTAGACACAGGCTAACAGAAGTGGCTCTTTGGCTCACTTACATATTAAATGACCTGTTTTTTGTTTCTTTTTTTTTTTTTTATTGCTTTCTAGGCTGCAATTTATTCACACATAGGTACCTTTATTATTATTGATGCTTTAATTAAAGATCAGTTGCACAAGTTTATGTAATTTGGTGGGAGGGAGGTGGCGCCGATGACATGTTCACATACACCTCAGAAAGTATGTAGTTGCGCCCCTGTTTGTTTTCACTGGATGCAAAACACACTGATTAAAATCCAAGAAATAACGTAACTTACCAATTACGTGTTTGTTTTTCTCCCACTCCCCACCTTTCACTGGCACGCGGCGCTCCAAGACATGTGCAGTGTCTTGGAGTGGCAGAGGATGTTAAAGTACAACTCAAAACCACTTCGTTCTAGCTCTCTGTATCAGCACAGTCACGCGACTCGTTGCCATAGCAACTGACAACAATGCCACACAAAAAAAACACTCAGATATTTGCCACACAAAGAAATATCTGCAACATTCAGCTTGTTGCAGTAGTATGGTTTTAGGCTTAATGTTTATTTTGCGAATACTAATACGTGATTGCTGTGGTAACAGGAGAAAACTATAAATATATCGCTGCATTTGGCTTTATTGTATGGCTAGCTCGATGTTACTGTCTGCAGAACTCTGCAGTTGTGGAGTCACGATGTCTGGGATCATCAGCGCCCCCTGCCATGAAGCAAGAGAACTGACTTGTCAGCTCAAATATGTTCTCTACCATTTCTGATCGCTCCTCAGCACACGAAGCACATTATACACACAATTGGTGACAAAAAAAACACTGTACATTATATAAATAAGCTAAATTATGTAAAATCACTTCATATATTAAATGATCTTAATCCGTTTTATTAAGCATGCTCTCATAGAATGGCAGCCAGTGCAGTTAGCCAGAGGTTGATCAATCTCAGGTGAGGCTCAGCTCACTGCTGCCTCACCGGCTTCGCTTCCAAGCATTTCAAGGTGAAAATGTGAACATTCAGCAATTTTGAAGAAAAAATAATTTATATTGCTATTTTCACCCTGTAGTTTGTACTATAAAGAACCTATTTTTCATTTAGCTTAACCAATTTTGATTATTGTATCATTTTATATTATGTTTCCATGATGACAGTTGAGGCTCTGCCTCCCCTGACTGTACGTCACTGCTAAGAAGAAGGACTGGGGCCTCCCTGAGAGCCATTCTTTGTTTTTGTAATGCTCTGCGTACACTGCAGTAGCTATCATTATTTTATTTAATTATATACATTGATATTTATTTAATTAGCAAATAAATAAAACACAAGAGCGAAAGAACACGCAGAGCATGCACATTGCTCATTGATTGTTTTCGTTCAAAGTGGCAGCTATAATGTCTGCCATGATGGTAGACATTACAGCATTGTGCTGCTTGGCTTCATGCAGTGGGAGAGGGTGAGAACAGTCATGGTGAGCACCTTGTGCTTGGTTACTTCTTGCTTGTTGCTCTTTGGTCAGTGTTCATAGTTGAGCGTTGTTTACTGTCAGGACATTGTCTCAATTGCTGTTTAATGGTGCAGACAGTGGTGATTTCTGATATGAATAGTATGGGCAAATGCCCAGAGCGTTATCTTTTTAGATGAGCAGAACAAGAGTTTGTTCTGCTTTTAATATTTGTCTAAATTTATTTCAGCTCCAAGTATTTAGTATAAAGGTGTTTTTATGGGAATGTGAAGCTATCAAATCCATTTGATTAGCAATTTTGAACATATTTCACATGTTATTGTGTCCTATAGCACTTGGTGCAGGTCTTGGTCTTGTCTCGGTCTCGATACACTCTGGTCTCGTGTTAGGTGGTCTTGACTACAACACTGGCTGCAACATCAACTGCCAGCTAACTAGTCTGATAAAAAGAAAAACGACATATTCAAACATTTGAAGTAAAATGAACATGTAGTGTGATGTAGTTGTATTTGATGTTAACGAGCATTTTCTGCCTCACCTGTTCTGAGAGCAGGAAGCTGAGCTGATGTGTGTTGATACAGGCTGAGTAGATTTTGGGGTTCAAGTGGGCTTCTCTTTGTTTTCCAACTGAGCTGACATGCTTTGAAGTAACTTTCATCAATCTGTAGTCTAAAGGCGTGAAACTCATTGTGACAAAATGTGTAGAGTGGGCACAGATAAGGACAAGTACATTTATTATTCTTTTTCTAGGTCTTGAAAAAAGCTGATTCATTTTACTTTGGATCTAAATCTAGAAATTTTACTTTTGGAAAAAGGATGGCACTTAGAAATAAAAAATGTAGCTTCCTGAAATACAAACACAATATATATAGAAGGTATAATGTTAAATAACATGCTTTTTTGCTTCCTAATATAGTTGTAATCTGGGAGCACTGAGGCGCTCTCATCAGAAGGCTTTTGTTGGGATGGAGATATTTTACTGATGTGTCTAAAATAAACTTTGCTGCTGTAATTCACAATTCCTTTGACCTTATTATATTAGATGTGGGGTATTTTTGTGAAACCAAGTCTGTTGAGGGTATTTTTTTTGCCACTTAGATGGTTTCAGGCAGACTGTTTAAGAACAGAATAATTCTTTACTGCGTGTGTGTATGCAAGTGTATGCGTGTGTGGGTGTGTTGTGCGTGTGCAGGCGTGCATGTGCGTGTGTGTGACAGGATATATTAAAGTTTACTTTCTGCATGAAGATATGAGCAGTGGACATGAAAATCTAAAATTTTTCACTGCTTGCTATATTTTTCACCTGATTTAAAATGGGAGGTTTTAATTTGAAATTTATTTTGCATAGTTATAGTTTACAAAATAATACAAACAATACAAATATAAGAGTCCCAAGTAGCGCAAGTAATTTTGAGGGGTTGCAGTAAATTTAATATTGTTTTGATATTGTTTTATACTCTGAAATGAAGAAATAGTGGATGCAAGCATCTGTACAGTTCCAGTGTAGCTCTGTTCATTCTCTGAACCAACTGTACATTGAATATCTGCAGTAGCCTCAACAGGTTTTGTCTTTCTCTCTGTTTCAGATGATTAAACCATATCATAACATATTTAAACAGGCCAGGTACCTGAGATGGATTAAAAAGACTTAGCTGCCCCTATGAATGCACACACACAGATACACACACCCATCCGCACTTGTGTGTATGGGATGTCATTTCTAGAATGAACATTTAAATATTCCTGCATGTCTCCTAGAATGTCTCTGTGAAATACTGTAATGACAATAAAATACATCTAAAGTTTATGTGTCGTATTTTTTTGAACATATCCATCAAGGTCTTATGCTGTGTCATTAAGTTTATACTACTCTATTTAAACAGTTATTCTTCATTAGATTTACTAACTTTTGTCTTTATTTTAAAATTACTTATATAGCTTTTTTGCTATTTTGTTTTTATCTTTAATAAAACTACTGCTTTATGTGCTATAATAACATGTTGCATACAAGTTACTTTGAGTTGTCAACATGTTTTATGTTTGCTATACTTTATAACTGTGAAGACTGTGATTGTCCATCTGAAAGGAATGTTCATGAAAGCCCATCAAACAACCTGTTTTGTACCAATGTTGTCAGTATATACAGATTTATTGCTATCATTTTAGCACAGCCTTAGCTTAGCGTGATCCAGCTAGAACTCCTTAGCTGTGTCCAAATTCAGGGTCTGCAACCTTCAAAGAATAGATTTGTAGGCTGACTACATCATAGCGTGGCGACAAGACCTGTCCAAATTGGAAGACTCCTTCAAATGTGTCTTTCTTTTCCACCTGATGGGTCCGGTGTATTCCTCACAGCCCACCATATCCCATTACTCATTGCGGGTCCAAACCGAGCATTCAGGCAAAGCACACTTTAAGTGACAACGTAATTTTTTACAATGTTTGTAGGCAAGAATGTGACTTTGTAAGTCTCAAATATTTGCTCAGTTCATTAATACATCAATTATTCCTAATATTGCTCCAACATTTTCGGAGATGTCTTCTCCCGCTGCAACGTTCACCAGGTTTGGTAGGCCGGGGAAAACACCTGAGTCCCGGCACATTGTTTTAAAAACTCCCATTAGCTTTCCCCAATAAGTCGTCGCTAAACACAGATATTATTCAGATAGGTAAAATATAGTTGTAAAATTAGTTTGTTTTTTTTTATTTATTTATTTTTTTAACTAAAGTATTTAATTTATTCCTGAACAAATTGGTGTGATTGATTAAAGTTAAGCCTTCAAACATCTTATCTGAGATCTGGAGAGTATTATATTTGAAAATTAATAATTTGCTAATATAATATTTATTCCTGGTAGAAATCTGCAGTACAAGTTTGAATATTTTAGAATCAAACTAACATTTCTTTTTTTCTTTTTTTTTTTTACTATAAATGGTGGAGAATTATACAGAAGTCGGGAGTAACGTGACTGAAAAACAAACTTCGGCTCTGTTGTTTTTTTTCTTCTCTGCTCTCTGCTTTGTGCGTTCACGATTGCTAGATAACATAAGTTACACTGAGGTTGGGGCAGGGACAGTTGGTGAAGGCTAGACCTGTCCGAATGCACAACTTTTTTCTTCCCCTCTTCGTTTATTCACATCCTTCAAAGAATGCAGACCCCGAATTCAGATGTGCATGTATACACTCATCAGATCTGAGAACTACTGCTACATTTCAACATTTCATTAAACCAATTGAATGAACAACCATATTTTTTTTGCATTTAAGTACAAAGTTTTAATGTTATGGAGGATTTTCATGGGAATTCCAGCTTTTCTGATTATATTGTGCAATGCTGCCAACCTTTTTTTTTTTTTTCAAACAAATGTCAAATTTCTTTTCAGTATTTATTGAACTTTGATTTGACTCTACAACTGTTGTGACTGACTCCAATACCAGAGAGCCTCACATGTGAAGCGTTTCCTCCCAATCAGGTTTTGGTTAAAGGTTTGGCATGCAGTAAGCAGCAGAGGAATGTTTGCCATTAAGATTTTACTGCTGCAAAAGCTAGAAAAGAAAATACAACTGGATATTTTAAAATAATCAGATGAGAAATGAGTCATTAATTAAAAAACTTTTTTCTTTAATTCAGAAATGCTTAAATGAAGTTTTTACTTCCTAGGGGTTCAGACATGTTTTTCAACTATGCAAATATGTAATTAACATCAGTATCATGATGTGTAGCATTTTTGTTACCTGAATAAAACTGCATTTTTTTAAATTTACCCTCCAAAAATAATTATTCTCAGGTTTTATTATTCAGCGAGACAGAATGTGGAAATATGATAAAACTAAAAACAAATGCTTTATTTAATTAGAAGATAAATCAATTTGTTCTGATGCTAAAAATGTGAGTTAACATTCTGAGTATACAGAGCCTTGTAATGAATATTAGCGTAATTAAATTATTACTCTAATATTCATTATTAGAGTAATAATAATGAATATTATTATTCATTATAATAATACTCATTATTATAATGAATAATTATAATAATGAATTAGCTTTTATGTCAGACAACATAAAAGCTCATCTTAAGTTGGGAATTGTGATTTTTATTTCTTTATGTGAAAATAATATTGGTGCTTTTATTTTATTATTGATTTCATTTCCTATATTTTCATGCTGCTTGTTACGTAATTATGTAGCAACCCTGAGTAACAGAAAGAATCACCACTGGTAAAACCTTTTTATAAAGCCAAATTAGCGGGAAGAACAAATGTGCATTTTTTTTGATAAAGTTGGAAGATTACTTCAGCGTGATTTAAATTCTGCTTTTAGGAAGATTATATTTCTTTTGTCCTCAAAAAGCTTTACTTCAGTTTGTAATAAGCTGAATGGATGTATGCTTCAGCACATTCCTTTTTCCAAGTTTACTTGCTTTCCATCAAATTCAGAGTTATGGGAAATAGAAAACAATATGCATATTCTTTATATATAGTGAATGATGTGTTGCAAATACAGAAAATGTTACTCAGATGAACTTCACTCCAGACAAAAGAAGTGTGTTGATGGATTTTTCTGCTCATTTGTATTTTTAAGAGTTCATATAAATAGTTGGCCTAAAGGGAAACCTAAAAGAAATGCACAGAGAAGCAGTGTGTGTATGTTTGGCGTTTTGTCTCTGTCGTCTTTGTCCACTGCTTTTTGCTGTGCCTTGCCTCCTCATCGCTCACACACTCTGCCTTAAAATCCATGCTGAGGTTTGACTCATATGCTTTAGCTCCCTGCTGCTGAAGTAAGTCAAAAGTAATCTGAGGACAGGACTCAGGCAGAGTCAAAGAGCTACTGATGGGTGAGGTAATAAAAATGCAACGTCATTTAGAAATGGCTTTCATTTCTGGAAATCCGGTTCATAGTTTAAGCTTTGGCTTTTTTCTAAAGGAATTATTTCTGACACTTTCGGACATATCTGCAGCTGTAAGTTTTCTTCAGACACAATTTTACAGAGTTAAACTGAGTTGTCAATTTGACTTTTGATTAAAATATTGATCAAATATTTTAATCAAAAATATTTGATAAAAGGAGAGTTTTGAAGGTTGATGACAACGAAAGCTGTGCTTGGATTCTGTAAAACAGTATGAATTGAAGAAAACAGTTAATTCAGTGTCTGTGCTTTCTCAAATAAGTCCACAAAGCTACAGTAAAACAGAATATTAAACTGTGCTGTATATTTTATGCCATTTTTATGAAGAGTTTAAAAGATTTTTTAGTTTGATGAATTCTTGAAACAATCTGCAAACTCTCCAATCAATCCATGCATTCCTGAATGGCCATTGCTTTCCAAAGACTTCAAAGAGAAAAGTAAAAAGAAGTTAATTATTTGTTTCTTCTTATGTATGCTCAGCCACATTTACTCACTTCCGCAAGTCTGCATTCATAAACTTCATCTGGAGAATTTATCCCTATCAACCTCTTCCTCTGTGACAAACTGTTTTTGGACATCTCTGTCTTGCCTCCTGCTGTAAAAATGTTGCAGATCAGTCATGAACAGCTCTATAACCTTATTATGTAATAGGTTTGTGCTACAATATAGCACAAATATAGCTATCTTACATAGCACACAAATCGTATAGGAAAATAAAGAAAAGAAAACACATGTAATGCATTATTTGAAAAGTTCTTGTTGGTGAACTGCTGACATGTAGTACATGTCTGACCTTGCTGAATATGCATGCCGATTTAAAAGAATGTGAAATGTTCCCAGGGTGCAGAAGCATTTGTAAAACTAGTTTTTATTTATTTTTTTATATAATAAGAAACAAGTTAAACCATCATAGTCCTTCAGACACTTTCTTCATGATGTGAAATGTCTGTAAATAAAATTATCTATCTAGTAAGTAATTTCCTGAGCTTGTTGCATTTAATCATTACAATATCTTTATCAGCGTCATATTTTGCCTATTTAAGCCTGGAGCAATTATTTTATGTGTTGTATTTCAGTTTAAAGTTTCTAAAGAAAACATGATTTCCCTAAACCTTTCATGGATAAAAACATGGAAAATAACAAAGTTAAGCCTTTTAGATGTTTTTGTAGGAAATCTCTGAAAATGAAAATATATTTTCAGATTTGTTTAGTTTGCCAGTACGATACAATTGAAATGTTACATTTTCTTGCAATTCATTAACTCAGATTCTTCAAAGAGTTACTTTTTGTAAAGTTTTTGAAAGTTTGTAGCTAACCTGAATAAAATATGCCCTACCGTGCATTTTGTACAAGGGTTGCACAAACATTACATATATAGACATGTTCTGGACATTTTAGTAAACAAAGAAATTTGAAAATACATTTTACTTCTATATGAGTAATCTGATACAGTGATTACAGGTTACAGGTTTATCAAGTTGTGGTAATTTGTAATTTGTCACTTATGAGCAAATTTCCTTTCCAGTAGTATTCCAAGACAACACTAAGAAGCAATCTCTAATTTTAAGTAAGAAAAACAGGAGAAAAGTCAACATTTGTATTTTGTTTGTTTGAAATAGAGATGAAACTTTGTGACACATATTCTGAGTTAAAGGGTTCTATTTTTTTGAAAACAGTGTGATTAACAACCTTTAAAGTTTTATAATTTGATAATTAGGCATGGCAATTATCATGCCATGCCTAAAGGATACATGCTATTTTATAAAAATGAAAAGGTTTCTTAGAGTATTAAGTTATAAACTTGAGCTAAAGCTTACTTTAAAGGGCTTGAACATTTGAAAGAAACATTTTAGTAAAAGTAAAATATTCTCCCAAGATTTCAGATATCTTATTTAGATACTTTATGGTTAATAATATTTACACTATATGCAGAGGGAAAGCAGGTTTTGCATTTACTTTCTTCAGGTTAAAGACGAAAGAAAATTCATGTTCATGCAGAGCTGTGACCTTTCTGTGGCCGACATCAAACAAGAAAAAAAAAAGCTTTAGTGGGCATTTTATTGATTTTCTTAAAACTAAAACAATTTAGCAGTTTGTGTTAAATTGAGACTTTTTTTAGGAACATGAGCTTTATTGTTCTAGTGTTATCATACATACACACTAAATCTTCAATTTGGTTTTTATCCTTAACTTAATCCCTATGAAATATGATTAAAACTCCAAATCAAACCCATGTAATATTGATTCCAGAGTAAACCAAATTAGCCAAAGTGTTTTTAAAAAGTATTTTTGTGAGGATTTGGGTTTTGTGTCAATTTAGTTCTCGTGTCTTTTTGTCCACCCATTGATTGAGCCCAACTGTGTAGATAAGCAGAAGAATTATTAGTGGATGAATTGCATACAATGTGTCCGAACTAAATTGTAAGTGCTGGAATAAACTCACTTGTGTGTTTTCATAGACTGTCAGAATGTTGACACTTATCCAAACTCATGGTAAAATGCACACCAACTTAAAGATAAAAGAACAAAAGCATTCAGGTGTGACTTATACATTTAGGTTGGCTTAAACACTGTAATATCAGTGGCTTTTAACTAAAAGATGTCTCCAACATTTCCTTAAAGTGATCCAGGCTTAGTTGAAAATGTTGGCCTGAATATGTTGTAATTTTCTTAGAAACTAAAATATTGCTGTTCGTTGTATTGCAAAACTCATAATTACTTCAAAAATGTATATCTTTTCTAATATTTTTCACCCATGGAGGTCGCTGTTTTTCACCAACGTCATTAGGTTCATTCTGTACTAGAATCCACAGAGTAGACACAGGAAGGTTAACTGGAGTAGTCGTTTATTATATTGTATTGACTGGTGTAAGTCTTAGATAATGCCACACTGTGTCACTATCTAAATTAAAAAATTTAGATAGTGTCACACTAAAACAATTAAAATAAAAATAAAATAAAAAAAAGTGATGTAATTTATCGACAGCTGATAAAAGAAAGAAGAGCACAGTTCGAGAGCGCTGAGTGGAACATAACGAAGGTTCTAATCTGTGCCCTGGATCTTTCTCCAGAATACTTTGAGTCATTTGTACCAGTAGAATTGACGAAGGCTCTAACATGTCACTGGAACCTTAACGAGCTGAAAAGAAATACTGCCTCTTTTGCCTCTTTTCCTGGCTGGCCTCAGACTGAATCCCATAACTTGTTGCTACAAACTTCTGCTTCTCTGCCTGCAAAATTTTTTCTAAACCTGATATTCCTCTTAAGAGGCTCGCTGTTGACTTCATACTTTGGAACTCATTTCAGATTTCAACACAAATAAAGAGGGTCTGTCTATTTATGTCCCTTTGTGTCATAACCCCTGCTTTAAGCTGGGTCTTTTGGATCCTGCCTTAGAGACAAGATGTCTCTAAGGCACCTGAATGCTTTTGTTCTTCTCGTCTCTCAAGGACCTTTTTATTAATAAAAAGTTTTTCTCATACCCCCAGTTACAGTCTAAATTTAATCTGACCCCAAATCTTTTTTTTTTTTTTTTTGTCACGATTTACAGGCTCGGAGCTTCGCAAACCAACTTAGTTCAAGTTCAAATCAGCATTCAGTGCAACATATTTTTTATGATGTCCTTATTAAACCTCCCACTTCCAGACATCTTGTCTCATAATTTGTGAATGTTTTTTTTGTAACTCCATCATCCATTCATATTAGAGATACGTGGTCCAAAGATATGGGAGTTACAATTTCTACTGCACTTTGGGATTGTGCTCTGATAGAAATAACAATAGACTGCAGCTAATCCAGTTTAAAGTGGTATATCGGCTGCACTATTCTAAAGCTCAGTTAAGTAAATTATTCCCAAATCTTTCTAGTGCCTGTGACAGATGTGGACACCCTAATGCTACCATTGGACATCAGTTCAGGTATTGGTGTATTTTAACAGCTGTTTGGTTTGATATATTTTATCTTTATCGAACTGCATACAAACAGCAGATATCTTCAGATTGTCTTACTGCCATCTTTGGGGGTATCTGACTCCTGCTCTGCTCTTCGTTTGCCTGTACAACAGGCTCCCTCTTTAGGAATGGTCGTGGCTAAACGCATCATTCTCACACAAAGGAAGTCTGCCTCACTTCCCTCTATTAAGTGTTGCCTGAATAACATGGCTTCTTGTTTACATCGCGAAAAAATATGTTACACTCTCAATAATAATGTACACAGACATGTTGGGACATGATGGCCATTCCTCAAACATTTGAGTGGTTCTATTGGGGTGGGTCACAGGTAGTGGCAACCTTGCTCCAACTCTGTAGCTCTGTTCCTTCCCGGCCTGTCAGAATTGCTGTAGGTTGGCCTGCCAGTCTGGGCACAAGTGAGTTAGTATACTTTGATATTTTTAAATTCACAACGGTCTGTGCAGGAGCTGAATATTTTGTTTCATTTATTGTATAATTATTGTTTTTGGCCTCCCACCCCCACATCAATCTGTTGTTTTAATATTCTTGGGTCGGTGGGATGGTTTGGGGTATCACTTTTCTTTTCTGTGGACAATGGCTGTTTATTTTGGGCAGTTGTAATGTGGAACCTGTTTACAGCTGTGATTTTGCTTGGATTCATCAACAGATGAAGATAATGTAGAAGTTCCCAGTGTTGTAAGCATCAACTCACACTAACTGGTCTTAGGAGACTCATCAACATTTCACATGTCAGTGTATCCTGATAACTGTCCTACTGTTTTGTTATATATTTATTGTTTTCAACAAATTATCATCTTTAAAAAAAAGGCTTAATAACGTTACTCATTGCTGTTTTGGCTGGAGGAGCCAGGCAGTTGGACCATTTGATGTAATTTACCGAGAATGCACTGCAGTGTGAACAACAACAACACATTCCTATGACAATATTATATTAAAATTTATAAAAACTAAGTAACCTACTGTATTATTACTGTATTGTTTATACATTTAAAATAAATATTTCACAAATAAAGTTTATTTCTTACAACTAATCATAGTTGATTAGTTGACCTGGGGATTTGTGTGTTAACTTATAAAAAGGGTAAAATGCCACCTTTCAAGCAAACTTATTGGCTTGCCTGAATATGGCAGATAGCTATAGATCGCAATTAGCCTGGCCATTGCCTTCAGTGCTTCATCTTAGAGTTCTCCCATTGAACTCAATTTCTCCTGTTGAGTTTCAACCAGGTCAATCATTGAACAGAAGAAGTTGTGAACAGTGATGTTAATTTTCTGTGCTGTTTTAGAATTGTAGTCTGCTTGTAGTTTTAGCAGTGGCAGTGGAGAAAGTGAACAAACTGTTTAGATATCCAAATCTCTACTATCCTCTTCTTTCTTCAGCTGAATTGCATTTCTGCTTCACAGTTGATTTACCTTGGTTGAATCCCTGAGCTATCAAACCTCCTCAACAGCTGAAGCTCATCAGTCCTGCACTGTGGAGGTCAACTTAATGTATAAATATTGAGTCACTTTAAAACTTATTTTTTTAATTAGTAATTCAATAGGTTCATTTGTAGTCCAGACATATTTAAAATTACTATATTACATGTAGGATAATTTCATAATGTTTTATTGGAAATAAGTATTTTTTTTAGAAGTTTGTATGTTTTATAGTTTAATTGGCCACTTTGGAATTTATGCAAATGAGGTGTGCCGTGCTGGAGCGTTAACAAAGGATAGAGAGTAGAGAAGGGAAGGCACTGCTAGTAGAATGACAGAGCCACACAGTTTTTCAACCGTAGTTTGTTTTGTGGAGGTTAGCTAAAACAAAAATTGCTCTTGTAAAAGGATTATACAAATTGTGGAATAAATTTTTGTTTTGCATCTTCACATCGGAGCGCTGTGGAAATTTTTATTTTTCCTCCTTAAACATACGAGTGAAATCTGAGAAATTAACCTTTCTTATTGGTGTAAGTTGTTGTTACTTCCACCAATAATGGCGTAACAACAACTCCATCATATCCTTAAATCATTCTGACAGATTCCAATTCTGCTGATCTGGCAAATTAAATGATGAGGCCGACGGTAAGTTAGTGCCAATCAGTACTAACTTACTGGTTAGTACTGAGAAAGAAATTTTGAACCATTTTCTTTTTTTTTTCTGAATAAATGTAGTTAAATTTTTGGTTGGATTTTTCTGAAATGTTTCAGATTAACTAATTTTATATCTTTTTATACATCTAGTGGTGCTCTGTGCCTCTGCATTTTCTTCCTATGAACCTGCCGGGTTCATAGGAAGGATTTCTTTTTGTCACTTTCTCAAACTTTTAGAGAAAGTTTAAGCCAGCTGGTTAATTTTATTATTCTTGGAGAATGAACACCTGCTACAAATATTTGTTTTCTCTTTGAGGTCACCATTTAGAAGTATACAGTAGAAAAAAAATACTATTCTGTTTGAACTCATTAATTTCTGTGGCTTTACCATGTATGAGCCAGAATCAGCCATGTGAGCCTCTCTGGGTACTACAAAGCTTCAGTGTCCCCTGCAGCCATAAATAGCTAATGTATAGTGGTATAGTTTCAGTTCCACCAGACCCCCCCTCGCCCGCCCCCACACACACCCAGACAATACTGCTCCGCTTGGCTAGCATATTGTTCAGTCTGTGGGAACCAACTTCCTATATTAAGAACCAGAGAGAGCAAACCTCCTGTCTGTTCCTCAACTTTCCACAGACATAATAGCATTCTTAGAGCGGGAGAGTGATGAGGGACAAAGTTGCACACTCTTCACACTTCAGTGGTTCTCACCTTTTCCTTCCCAGTCCACCCCATCACCTTCTTCTTCTTTTCCCCCACCTTTTTCTCCTTCCCCTCCAGCACACACTTTTCCTCTTAGAGTATTCTTTTGAAAAAGGACAAGGGGATAGGGTGAGATCAAAGCAGGCCAAGTGCCACACAGTATAGCGGCACACACAAATGTTTAAAACATTTGCTGCAATTAAATTTTGTCAGCTCAAGATACAGTCGATACATTTTATGATTTTTTTAAAAAGTGATTTAGGTGTAATTAAATGTTCAAATAGAAAATACTTTTAA
The DNA here is from genome assembly GCA_903067055.1 of Poeciliopsis paucimaculata. NCBI lineage: Eukaryota > Metazoa > Chordata > Actinopteri > Cyprinodontiformes > Poeciliidae > Poeciliopsis > Poeciliopsis paucimaculata. The sequence continues at coordinate 19,905 of CAEGAD010048680.1, read as the reverse complement.
TCTGTGTCTAACCACCTCAGTTAGAGCACTGAAGATGGGTCGTGGTTGCATCTTCCAACATAACAATGACCTGAAGCACACAGCCAGGATAACCAAGGAATCCAAAATGACCCTAACACCATGTCAAGGGTTTTACAGAGGAATGGTCTAGCCTGTCTCCAGACTTAAGTCCTATAGAAAGGATTTGTAGGGATCTTTAACTCTATGTTTCTCAGCAACAGCCCAGAAACCTGGCTGATCTAGAGAAGATCTGTGTGGAGGAATGTGCCAAAATCTCTGCTGCAGTGTGTGCAAACCTGGAACCAGCAGTAACACACAGTTTAATTATTTGAAAAATTATACATTGTACAGTTCAAAATTCTGAATCGTTTATACTGGACACCAGTTAAATTATTTAGAGCTAGGATAAGTAACTCCGAAATTTGCTGGTGATGTAAACAAAGTCTGGGAAACTTGCTTCACGTGTTCCTCATGTGCCCGAACATAACTTCTTACAGCCAGGGTAAAATTAACCGCATCCTTAATTCAAACTTACTCTTGACAGCTACATTGGGATTTCTTAATTTCTTAGACTACAAGGTGAAAATTGAAACAAAACAAAAAAAACAATGTGTTAGGTTCCGGGGCTCTTAGGTTTTCTTTGTGGGTTTTTGTGCATGCACCACTTTTATTCCACCACCAGATCCATTCAATCGGAGGGCGTGTATGATGTCAGCGGCACACCTGACTCAAGTTTAGCTCGTCAGCGGCAGGGTCAAGAGGAGCTGACTGCCAGTCCTTCGGGTACAGTTTGCCAGTAACGGTGCCTCTGAGCCTTCTAGAGCCTGTCTCTGTGTTTCCTCGTTACCTACCTGCTAGTGATTACTCCCTGTTGTTCTTCCTGTCTTCAGGTGATCCTTTGTGACACCCTGGATCCTCGCAGTGCTGATCCCTCCTGGCTTTCTGACCTAGTCCCTCCTCGTGATGCCGTGGAATGTACCCACTTGTTGCCCGAGTTCCCAGACTCACCTTCTCCATGTGACAAGTTCCTCCTGGATTCTCACGACTGGCAGTCGCACTTCTCCTCTGTCCCCGTTGATCCCGAGCCTACCTGTCCGCCCTTCGACGCACTCCTCCGTTGCTTCCTGGATTTCCACCAACACGCACAAGGACCATCAGGACCCACAGAGAGCCTGAGACCCCAGATACTGCAGTTACCCCTCCCAGAGCTTCATTCCAGCAATCTACAAGTAGGATCCGTCCAGTTCATTCCTCAAAGTTTTAATTTACGACGACCCCTGAACTCACCAGTCTGCTCTGTTCCCGTAGTGTGCCGATTGTTTCCTGAACCCGTTTCCCTCTGTGGACCAGACCCGAGCTCCTGTTCTCCCTAATAAACTCATATCTTTATTTACCGTTTCCTTGTGTTGTGTTCTGCATATGGGCTTGAAACTCAAACTCCCAATATGACAGAACACTCAGGCCGACAACTCAGCCCAGCAGACGCAATACGTAGAACTCTGACAGTCGGTCATGAATCCGCATTAAGAAAACTCCACACCTTACAGACCGAAACTAGTCAACGCTTAGCAGAATTAACCTCATTTCTTCAAGATTCTCTACCTCAGACCCCATCTCCAGCTCCTGCACCAGCTCCAGATCCGGCACCCGCAGTCCAACCCGTATTTTCTGACGTCCGACCTCCTACCCCTGAAAGATTCTCAGGTGATCGAAACAAATGTAATGGATTTTTTTCTACAGTGTTCAATTCAAGCAAGTGTTTAGGCACGATTTTGACAAGTCCCACAACTCACGCAAAATATGGAATTTAAGACAAGGTAACCGGACGGCAGCAGATTTCGCTATAGATTTCCACATCAGAGCTGCCGCCACCGGGTGGAATGCTGCCGCGTTAAAGAGCACTTATTTCCACGCCTTAAGTGAGTCGTTAAAAGACGAGCTGGCTACATTAGATGAACCAGAGACCCTAGAGGAGTTGATTAGCCACTCTATCCGGCTCGACAACCGACTCCGCCCCCCTGCTAGAGAGAGAAGCCGGCGGAAGTTACCGGAGGAGACCCAGTGAGGTATTACGTCCGTCCCGGCAGCCTCTCCTCCCCGTGCTCCTCCAGAGCCCGAGCCCATGCAAGTAGGGCGAACTCGTCTCACCCCTGAGGAGCGACAACGCCGAATCTCTGCCCATCTCTGTATTTACTGTGGTTGTTCACAGTAAATATTTACTGGTCATTTTTGTGCTACATGTCCTATTCGTTTAAACCTCCAGGTCCGCCAGCAGAGGTGAGGAGGCTGGCGGACCACCTGATAGATAAAAAGTCTCCTCGCCTGTTACTGCCTGCCACCATAATTCATGCGTTTCAATCATTCCCGTTATCCGCCCTTGTAGATTCCGGTTGTGAACAAAATTTATTAGACGAAGCTTTAGTTAACCAAATGGCATTAGAGACTGTACCTTTACCTGTCCCGTTAAGAGTCACAGCCTTGGACGGTAAAACATTACCACAGATCACCCACCAAACTAAACCGCTTCATCTTGATTATTTCTGGCAACCACAGTGAGTTTGTTTCTTTTTTTGTTTTTCCCACCTCCAACTCTCCCATAATTCTTGGTTTCCAATGGTTAAAACAACATAATCCCCAAATTATCCTGGTCCACTTTCTGTCACTCATCTTGTCTCCGTTCAGCTGTGCCTCCAGGTCCATCACCGGCTGAGCCGCAGGAGGCTGATCCTGTTGATTTATCCACCATCCCTTCTGAATATCATGACCTCGCTGCTGTATTCAGTAAGTCCAAGGCTCTCTCCTTACCACCACATCGTCCTTATGACTGCTCCATCGACCTTCTCCCCGGTGCCCCTTTGCCTTCAAGTCGTCTATATAACATATCCCGTCCTGAAAGAGAGACAATGGAGAATATATCAAGGAATCCCTTGCCGCTGGAATCATCCGTCCATCATCATCACCCCTAGGAGCCGTTTTTTTCTTCGTGGGAAAGAAAGACGGCTCATTAAGACCATGTATTGACTACAGGGGGTTGAATAACATCACCGTTAAAAACAAATATCCTCTACCGCTATTATCGTCAGCATTTGAACCCGTTCATGGAGCAACCATATTCACCAAATTGGACTTACAAAATGCTTATCATCTACTTCGCATTTGCGAAGGAGATGAGTGGAAGATGGCGTTCAAGACACCTATAGGACATTTTGAATATTTGGTTATGCCATTCGGACTGTCTAATGCCCCTGCATTTTTCCAGGCCCTGGTTAATGATGTCCTCAGAGATTTCCTGAACGTTTTTGTGTTTGTGTACCTAGATGACATTTTGATTCATTCCAAGACCCCTGAAGAGCACAAACACCACGTCCGTCAGGTTCTGCAACGGCTGCTAGAGAACAAATTGTATGTCAAAGCTGAAAAATGTGAGTTTCACCAGATTTCTGTGTCCTTTCTGGGCTTTATATTAGGGGGCGGACAGGTAAGGCCAACGGAGGAGAAGATCCAGGCTGTCCTGGAATCGCCGACGCCAGAAACCCGCAAGCAGTTGCAACTGCTTGCGGGTTTCTGGCGTCGGCGATAAGGGGTTTGCTCATTTCTACCGACGGTTCATTCGTAACTATAGTCAAACTTCTTTACCCCTTACAGCCCTAACCTCTTCTAAGATCCCTTTCCACTGGACCTCTGAGGCGGAAGCCGCATTCACTCGCCTCAAACATCTCTTTGCCAACGCAACGATTCTCATTCAGCCGGACCTATCCAAACAATTCATTGTGGAAGTCGATGCCTCTGATACGGGAGCAGGAGCAGTATTATCACAAATCTCATCTATTGACAATAAAACTCATCCTTGTGCCTTCTTCTCACGCAGATTATCCTCTCCTGAGAGAAACTATGACGTGGGAGATTGTGAACTCCTGGCCATTAAACTGGCTTTGGAGGAATGGAGACATTGGTTGGAGTGCTGGTCTGGACTGATCATAAAAACTTGTCCTATCTGCAATCTGCCAGAAGATTAAATCCCAGACAGTCACGCTGGTCTCTATTCTTCTTTTGTTTCAACCTCTCCATTTCCTATTGCCCCGGTTCCCTCAATATTGCCCTTTCCCGCCTATACTCACCCGATGACTCAGAGAAACTTCCAGCCACCATCCTACCTCCCAGTTGTACCGTAGCAGCAGTAACCTGGGAGATTGAAGACATCATTAAACAAGTACAACTGTCCGAACCAGCTCCAGACACCTGTCCACCCAACAAGATCTTCATCCCGTACTCTGTCCGAACCTGGTTCCTCCAATGGATTCATGCTTCCAGATTTTCAGGTCACCCCAGAGTCAGCCGCACCATCGCCCTGGTTAACAGAAGGTTCTGGTGGCCATCAGTCCACAAAGACGTCCGTGAGTATGTCCTGGCCTACACTATCTGCTCCCGAAATAAGTCATCCCATCAACCTCCATCTGGTCTCCTTCAACCGCTTCCCATTCCAAAACGTCCCTGGTCTCACATCGCCATAGATTTTGTCACCGGTTTGCCTCCTTCTAAGGGCATGACAACCATCCTGTCTATAGTCGACCGATTCTCCAAAACCTGCCATTTTGTTCCACTCCGCAAACTTCCCTCTGCCTTCCAAACTGCTCAGCATCTGGTGAAGCATGTGTTCCGGCCCCATGGAATCCCCCAGGACATACTCTCGGACATACTCTCGCCCACAATTCACCTCCCTGGTTTGGCGAAATTTCTGTTCTGCGTTAAATGTCAATGTATCACTCACTTCAGGTTTTCATCCACAGCCCAACGGTCAAACAGAACGCCTCAATCAAGACCTCGAGACCACCCTCCATTGTTTCACATCCTCCAACCCCTCCGACTGTTCCCAGTTCCTTCCTTGGGTAGAGTATGCTCACAATTATCACATCTCTGCCGCCACAGGTTTATCCCCGTTCAAAGCATCCATTGGCTACCAACCACCCTTGCTACCATCCGATGAAGAAAACATTTCTGTCACCTCCCTCCGTCACCACATCCGCCGCTGCCATAAGGTTTGGAACTCCACTATTCACAACCTCAACCGTACTGCAGAGCAGATTAAGCGACAGGCAGACCGCAAAAGAATTCCCGCTCCCACTTACACCCCCGGTCAACAGGTCTGGTTATTGTCCCGAGACATTCCCCTCAAGTCCATGTCAAGAAACAAGAAAACTCTCTCCTCGTTACATTGGCCCTTTTGAAATTGAGACTATCACCAACCCATCCGCTGTCCGTCTCCATTTACCCGCCTCCCTCCGCATCCATCCCGCATCCATTCCACATATCCCAGATCAAGCCCGTCCAGACCAGCGCGCTCTGGCCTCCAGCCGAGCTCCCCCTGCACCCCCTTGACATTGATGGCCATCCCGCTTACTCTCTCCGCCGGATCATGGACTCCCATCGCGGATGGCAGTATCTCGTCGACTGGGAAGGCTACGGTCCGGAGGAGTGTTCTTTGGTCCCGGGTTCTTTTATATTAGATCCGTCTCTCATCTCTGAGTATCGTTCCTCGCTGCCCTACAGCTCTTCTAGGCCGCCAGGTGGCGACCGCTGGGGTGGGGGTACTGTTACGTTCCGGGGCTCTTAGGTTTTCTTTGTGGGTTTTTGTGCGTGTACCACTTTTATTCCACCACTAGATGGTGCCAGAGCCATTCAGTCGGAGGGCGTGGATGACGTCAGCGCACACCTGACTCGCATTTAGCTCGTCAGCGGCAGGGTCAAGAGGAGCTGACTGCCAGTCCTTCGGCGCCTGAGTGTTTGCCAGTAACGGTACCTCTGAGCCTCCTAGAGCCTGTCTCTGTGTTTCTTCATTACCTACCTGCTAGTGATTACTCCCTGTTGTTCTTCCTGTCTTCAGGTGATCCTTTGTGATGCCCTGGATCCTCGCAGTGCCGATCCCTCCTGGCTTTCTGACCTAGTCCCTCCTCGTGCCACCGTGGAACGTACCCACTTGTTGCCCGAGTTCCCAGACTCACCTTCTCCATTTGACAACAAGTTCCTCCTGGATTCTCACGACTGGCAGTCACACTTCTCCTCTGTCCCCGTTGATCCCGAGCCTACCTGTCCGCCCTCCGACGCACTCCTCCGTTGCTTCCTGGATTTCCACCAACACGCACAAGGACACTGCAGTTACCCCTCCCAGAGTCTCATTCCAGCAGTCTATAAGTAAGATCCGTCCAGTTCATTCCTCAAAGTTCCAATTTACGACGACCCCTGAACTCACCAGTCTGCTCTGTTCCCGTAGTGTGCAGATTGTTTCCTGAACCCGTTTCCCTCTGTGGACCAGACCCGAGCCTCCCTTCCCATCTCCTGTTCTCCCTAATAAACTCATATCTTTATTTACCGTTTCCTTGTGTTGTGTTCTGCATATGGGCTTGAAACTCAAACTCCCAATATGACACAATGGTTAAAAATAGCCCTCATCATGGCAAGGCGAGTTATATTAACACACTGGAAAGGTCAAAATACCCCTATCTATACAGAATGGTATGTGACACTCTTGAGACCGCCTCTTACGAAAGACTCATCCACAAAATAAAAGACCAGTTTGAGGCATATCAGAGTATGTGGGAACCGTTCTCAAAACCAGAGACGAAAGGCCCAAATACCATTGGTCCAAAATAAAAAGACACAGTGTGTGTGAACCTTTTATTTATATTATTTAAATTTTTAAAATTTTTATTTATTTTCTTTTGCTTTAGCTTCTTCTGTTGGCTGAGAAGGGGGGTGAACGGGAGGATTGTAAGGGGCTCAGGGGAGAAAATGTTAAAAATTAAATCCTTGTAGTATAATTACTTAATGTTGTATACTTTACAATACTGATATTGTCAATATTGATTTCACTGTATGTTTAATTGTTGAAGGATTCAATAAACATTGAAAATTGAAAAAAATAAAATAATTATACATTGTGATTTCAAGATTTTGTTTTTATATTATGTCTCTCATGGACACATACCCAGGATAAACATTTCAGACCCCTCCATGATTTCTAAGTGGGAGAACTTGCAAAGTCGCAGGGTTTTCAAATACTTACTTTTCTTGCTGTTTGTTTTTGATAAGATGCTGACATTATAACATGATATAAAGCAACAAAAAAAAAAGGTTGATTAATTACCCCCTATGCCACTTTAAATTGCACATTTTGAAAATAGGAAGCAGGACTAAAGATGAATTATGTCTCCTGGTAGACATAATTCTACATCTCATAATTCTACGAGAATTACATCTCAAGTCCTATTAAACTCCTTTTAAAGCTTATTCCTTCTTATTCCCTAAAGCTGCAATATTAAAATGTGCACATACTGTCCCTTCCTTTAAGCCTGGACACTATTTCTCGGCCTATGACAGTATCATTCAGATGACACCTGAAGCCAGTGCACCGCTGTACTATTGACAGTACCATGCCTGGCCTGTCAATGCTTTACCCCTGATGTGGTCCTTTAACATCCTAATTGATTTTACCCCAGGGGCAAAAACTCTGCCTCAAAGAATCTGTGGAGAGAGCTAAAAATTAGCGTCACGGCAAGTAGGATTTCCAACTTTAAAAACCTGGAGCTCATGGAAACAATGCTTTTATATCAGCAAATATCAGTGGAAATATCAGTGACTGTTTTTCAATGCAATCTCAAAAAAAACATAAACCATATTTTTCATAACTGCTACTTTTCCTTTTCTTATTAGAGATCCAAGTCTCAGTTCCAATTAGTAACAAGCTTCTTGGCTGACAAAGCCCTAAGTCTCCCAGGATTATGAGGCATTTTAGGCTTAACAGTAATACCTGTAATTTGGAGGGTTTAATCAGTATGTTTAAACAAATTTCAAAGGATTTAAACTAAAAAGAAAAGAAAACAAAAATATTTCCATTAAAAATTCATGCATTGGAGTATTTCTGTATAGTATTAACTTCTTAGGCTCCGACATGGGTCAGTGACTGGTAGCACCACATTTTTTTTTATCTATCCTGTTTTTTTCTGCAGTCAAATTTTACAAAACTGTTCTTAACTTACCAAAATCTTCTGTAAAGACATTCATTCCTCTTTCGGTAGTATTTGCATAATATTTTAACAGAACATATTTTTAAGTACTTTCATGATGTTATCATTTAGGTCTTTAAAGGAGAGTATGATTTTGTAGCGCTATCTAAAAAATACTTAAAAATACAAAAAGTAATTGCCTACATTTATTCATTTCATAAAATGAATGAATGAATTACTATTATTGATGTTATATAGTGAAATGTGTCAATGATTGGCAACAACATTGATTTTGATCATTATTATTATTTATCACATTGTATTTGCAGATTAAATATACACACACATATCTGAGCACTTGCTCAGCACTCCTGAGCAAGTGCAGGAACACAGCTTCAAATATTGCCCAAACCTATGAAGGTCTTGTCCCGAAAATGATATAGTGTACGTCTGCTAGGCTCGTTAGCTTCGAATGTAATATTTATTTGTATTCAACAGTTAACACTAATTTCACATCTCTCTGGATTGTAGAGGTGGGCGGATCAATCCAAAATATTGATAATATCAATACCAAGTCTGTGTCGGATCAATTCTAGATTGATACTTTGGTTTCAGATTCTTTTTGAAATTTTGTTTTATATGTCTACGTTTGTCATGTTAACATTTTACTAAAGTGATCGGTGGATCCCAGCATTCTGTGGGAGTGTCATTGTTGGTGTGGTGGGTCTGAATCTGATTTACAAAAGCAGACAGAAGTGAATCGTCGCATATTCTCACAGATGTAACTGACTGTGCTGTGCATATGACAGCTCTTTTTGTTAGTGTAATGTCACAATCAGTGAGGTTTTGTACATTAAGGATGACATTGGGCTGTGCACCTTTGTGTACCCGAAATAGTGTGTCACAAAACTGAAGTCCCTCTGGCCACAGTGGGTTTTCATCTGGCTCAAACACTGAGTGGTGTCCTCTTTGAAAGGTTGGGCATTTATCCTGCATTTTACTTGGACTGTACTACGGCTTGGTACAGTCATTCTCTGACATGCTGTTTTAACTTGGTACTCAATTGTTCGCTCCACACTCACTGCTTTAATAAAAGCTTTTTCATTTCTTTTTTAGATTTGGGGAAGCCATATTCACTGTTTTTAAAAGTTCCTCTTTCTCTTCATAGTTCCTTTGTTTCTGTCTGTTAATAATAAAGCGTTCAATAACATTAAAACCTATTATGGGACGGGGAAAATGGCTGCCTCTCATAACAAGGATTGGGACGTAGAACTCTTCAGGACCCCCTGCTGGTTTAAACATTACTTCTACCCATCCTAAGTATGGCATTTCTGTGCCATTAGCAGCCTCAAGTTGTAGGAGATCATCTGAGTTAACAATTTCTGCTATGTCTCAAAGTTTCACATCTGGGATGTTCTTCGCTTTCCATGCTTCATCAACTGCAGAAACCTGTGAACCAGTATCCCTGTGTTTTCTTCTGCTGTAGATAGCAGCTAACGAGACACTTCTTTCCAACAAGGTAAATTAATGTAGTCTTTGTTTGGTAGTGTGTTTTTCTTTTTACCTGTCATAGTTGTGCATAGATGTATGTTTTCAGAAGTCGTTCAGTGTTTGTGGGTGGCTTATAGGTCTCGCTATGTTCTGGCCAATGACTGTCCTGGCACTCCTTGGAACAGTAAACTACTCTTTTGTACACTGAACACTGTCCAAACATTTGGCATCCTTCCATTCCTCCACAATTGGCACATTTTTGGGACATTTTGGGGCATATGGTTACTCCCTGTCCCTCGGGGGCAACCTTCCTTCATTGAAAGGGTCTTCTCTTGCAGTGATAGGCGTGCGTCAATATCCTCTACATCCAGCTTGGAAATGTTCGCTGTTTCCACACCTGTAGCAGTGCTGGCAGAAATTTTCTCCCTGCTGCTGACATACAAGGCACCTTGGCCGGGGGCGCAGCACTGGGTATCTTTGTGGTGCAAATCTCCTGAAATTGAGCAGTTCCTCTAATTGACCTCGGATCATAGGTACCTTGTTATTCCTGCAGAGGTCCTCTCTGATGGTGAACAGCTGCACCCTCTGTGCTCCAGGGAACAAGCTGTGGAGTAGAATAAGTCCTGTGGTGGGGGAAACCATATTCTGCTTCTTGACACACAGCAGGTTGCAATTTAGTTTTATCTTCTTTGTTGTAAATGGATTCTCTGATTTGTGCAACTTCAGTTTTGAGATCTTTGAGTAAAACCATATCTCCTTTGATTTCTTTCAGGTCAGGTCACATTGGTGGGAAACACAGCAACATTTTGATGTCCCCCATGTCTCCTTTCATTATTTGTATCATTAGACTGAACTGCGTGCACACTGGTGGACCTTTGTGTTGTGTTCCTCTTCTTATCCTGTCTTTCTTTGTCATTAGCGGAGGCAATATTGAGAACCACAAGGAGCAGCTCATCTGAAGTATCTGATTTCAACAGATACTTCTGTTGAGGTTGGAGATCAGTCTTTATGTTATCACTCTGAAAGCCTGTGAGAACCGTGTGCATGAACATGCTTTGCACTAATGCAGGATCGTACTTGAGGCCAGACTCAGCCGCTTGTGAAGCAAACAATATTTTTTGCCATAAGCCCATTGCTCTTATCACAAAATTCTGTGCTGTCTCTCTGCTGTTCTGCACTTCTGTGGTAAGTTGTTTATATAATTCAGCTATGCTTCTCTCTTGAGAATGTGAACGGAGGAGTCTCCTAAGGGTGGGAAGGGACAGATCACTCTTTCCTTGTAAGTAGCTACGCAGTTGTAGACCAGGTACTATTGCCCTAATGACAGCATCCACTATCTCTGAATCAGGGTAACCGTTGCTAAGGTCGTTGTCTATTTGGCGGGCCAAACCGGAAAATGTTAACCTGTCTTTTGACCTGAGATCTTAAATTCTTTTCTCCATGGCAGCTATTGGTTGACACCCAACCAAGGTGCCTTGTTGTAGCTGCACTCTCCACTACTTGGGTTTTGATAATGGGATGGTTGAAATGGGGCGTTCTCCTCTGGTGTAGGATTCCAGCGCCTCACCATCAACATCCAAGCGGTGCCTCCAAATGTAAATGCCCTGAAGAAGGGGAGTAGTTCAGTAAAAGAGCCGGACACGGTGTTTCTGCTCCAATGGTTATTATTATCTAAATTTTAGCTTAGACATATACGCAATGAAATCAACGTTTAGACAGCAGTATCTTAGCAACGATGCTAACAGTAGCGATACATGAAGTTGCCTTTAAGTTAATGGAACACAAAAAAGTAAGTTGTCATCACTAAACCAAATGAATTAAGTTCAGCTAATGTAAACAAGTCCATAAAATGAACTACAGCCAAAAAACACTTTTTAGAGCCCTAGAAATCTGTCTGTGTCCAACTTAGTAGCTGCATTTCCAATAAAACATAAAATTGCACAAACTGAAATTGTAAACGTAAATTTTTCTAATGGAGACATGCAAATTTTGAGAAAAAAAGTTATTTTTGATAAAGATAACTTCATCATAGTCTCTGTCTATGATGAGGTGATGTTTCCACTGTCTCAAATTACATGTATTTCATAAAACTGCAATACAAGCACTTTTTAAGCATCACAAGAGTCATGTGAGCCTCACGTTACTACTGGCAAAAACCACCAACGAGATGGCAGGAAGTGGAATAATAAAGATGCTTTGGTTTTGCAGTTGTCTGTACTAGGGTTCTCACAGCTTTGACTAGTCAGAGCAAGAGCCAGGCTGAGGGCCAGGGAGAAGGTGGCAAATGGAAGCTGGGAGGATACACAGGTGAACACAAAACAGTGACGGAGGAAACACAAGGGAACTGGAAATAATTCTAACACTAAAGAAACACCAGGTCTAAAGAACTAGAAAGACTGATCAACTAGAAAGAGAGAAAGATATAAGGGGAGGAACTATTAAAGACTGCGACAGGCTGGCGACCTGTCCAGGGTGACCCCGCCTCTTGCACGGAACATAGCTGGAGATAGACACCAGCAACTCCCAACCCCACTAGGGTTAAGGGTGAACAGAAAATGGATGGATGGATGGATGAACTATTAAAGAACTAAACAGAAACAAGGCTGATCTAATAATGAGAATTAAGGAAAACAGAAACTAGAATAATCAAAAGGACCATACAAAGAAATAAACCTCACTATATATATAGTGAGGTATATATAGTGAGGTATATATATATATATATATATATATATATACACACAAGTGCGTACAGCCGCAGGTGCTACTACATGTATGCACTGTTAGGAAATTACTCAGCTGCCAATTACAAGTGCAAAATGAGTACAATACAGCTATGCTGAGGATGCATAGATTTGACAAAAGTCATGACTGGTCAAATATTTGTAAGATTAAAAAAAATAATAAAATAGATGACAGCACAGCCAGTGCTGAATCTGAAGTCAAAAGGCAACTCAAATTATATTTGCTGTTCCACAAATTGTGCGGGCGAAATATGTCTGAATGGGACAGATAACAAGCCAGACTATAAGGTATTTTTGCAATAAAAACAAAAGGAAAAACATCATGAATAAACTTTAATGTGTTTGTCATTTCACAAACAAAAACTAATTTTAACAGCCACAGTGAACTGAAAACCATCAGTAGCAATCAATATAGAAGATAAAATGAATTTAAAAAAAAACAATTTTTATAAGAATCAATTTCTCCATGACTTCCCAAAAAAATCTTCATGGACCTTTTGTAGGAGTTGTTCAAAATATTTTGTCCATCATGCCTTCTTGCATGGCTGGCTTTTGGACAAGCAAAATGTAAGAGAAAAAAAAATCTATTTGTGCAATTATTTTTATACCTGACAGCAAAATGATCTGCTCTGAGCAAAATACCCAGAGCAGATCCATACCTGGACCAAATCAGTGCCAAAGGCTTTTTTCCCAAACCAACCCAGAGCTGCCACATGTGCATAAACCTTTGGGTGACTGTTATGTGATCTGGAGTCTTTACGGATTTGATCCAGATCTCAGTGCTGTAGGTTTTGTCTGTACATCTGTCTGTATGTAGACAAACAGATGTCTACATCTGTCTGTCTACATCTGTGACTAACAGATGTTAGTCACAGATTGTCAGAGTTGCATGCAGTCTGTGTAAATGTCTTTTGGGGTTTCAGCTAAGGGGCAGAGCAGTGTCGTAAAGTAGGAGTGGAGGGCAGTGACCTATACCGGTGCCACTGGGCTCATTACTCCACTGTTTGAATAAGACGCCGACGTTTCTCTGATGGCTGACAGATGATGTCATTTTTCATCAAATAAGTACCAGCATCATGAAGTTTAAAACCAGAAAATTCATGTGCTCATTTGAAATTATTTGTATACAGCACTGTGTGACAAAATTTGAATGAATCCAAAAGTCTTCCTGTGTTATGCACTCTTAGCTGTTTGTATCTAACTGTGTACTTAAAAGACATGTTAAAGTAATGAAAACTTGTCCATGAGTGACAATCGTGATTCATCACCTGGGAACAGATCTGTGTTAGATTATTGAGCCTTACTGAGGATTTATGCAAAGATGCTGTCATAAGAAAGAGATTATGAAGGTCCTCCTACAAAGCAAAGATGAATGGGGGCTATATATTCACAGAGATTCTAAGATTCTAAGAGGAATCTTAGGACATAATCCGGGTTGATGCTCATCAATCATGTCAATGTCAAGTCTATATGGTGACAGGAAGAGACACATCAAACCTTAGCTGCTAGCATAACAGCTGAACTAATATTACCTTTGGATTAAAAAAAACACATGCAAATTACAAATAAAGATATGATGTCTTCAATGTTTCCTGGACGAGAAATCGTAAATTAGCTGCTTTAGCCATGTGTGTCTAAAGCTTTGAGCTTTCATCATCCAGAGTAGTTCAGAAGTTAGCTAAGTGTTAGCTGGAGGTATTGGTACAGGAAGAGCCATTTCAACAGTCTAGACCAACAGAAAAGCCTGCAGTACACACGGGCTTCTGCAGGAAGTCATTTGAAAAAAACATTGCACCCTCAGTATAAATACCCTTTACAGGGCATGTGTACCAAGAGATTAAACCATCTTTGAAGTCTGCCATGCACCAGTTGAAAACTCACTCCCCCTGCTCTGTAAGCTAATAAGCTTAAATCTTCCAACAGCCTAAGCTGTTTCTCTACAAAGAGAAAAAAAAGACAGAACGAGGGAAAAAAGTTTTAATTCTGGCTTTGATTATGTGCATTATGTGCAGTCGGGGAAAACAGTCAAACTTCTCCCCAGAAACATAAAAATGGCATGATCCCGATCAGAATCTCCTGGAAGTAGGAATCTGACGAAACAACCGGACAGGTGGAGAATTGGAATTAGTGATGAAGTGTGTATGCCAGGTTTTTCTGCCCCGCCCTATTCCTTAGTTCTGGCAGAAACTGGCAATATGCAAACACAAGCATAAACTCTATGTGACCCTGTTTTCTGCGTGTGTAGCACAACTTATGTGGGAAGGATTAAGCTTTAAAGAGGAGAAGCGTCGAGGTGCTGGTGGTGGGAAGCTAAGATGGTGGTGGTAGGGTGGTGGTGAGGGGCAGATTTCAAACTCAGTCATTTTCCATCAGAGATGAATAGACAAAAGCGAAAACAGCAAAGTGCAAAGATCCGGTTTCTATAGCAACAGCAAGCTATTATCCACAAATATTGTTTATTATGAAGACATCTGACTTCAGAGGAGGTAGAAGAGATGGAAAAACAACATACACAGACAGACAGAGGTCAGGTCTGTCGTTCACCTCTAGGAGCTTCCTCTGTTTGTCGGTAGGAAGCATTTGGTGAAAAGATGATTTCTTCAAATCACACCAACATTTGGACTCTGCATGTCAGCTACTTTTGTGCAGCAAAAATGTTTACTCACTTTAAAACAAAAAAAGACACATAAATAAAATATTGTGAAAAAAGTTTTAGGAGAGGTTTTATGTCAAATTGACTTTTTTTTTTTAGCTTTACGTCATGTTATAATGACATGCTCTTATCAAAAACATACGTGGAGTGTTGCCTTGATTCTTTCATACAAGTTTGACAATTCTTTTTATTTCCATGGCAACCATTCGGGGTGCCTAAATGCTCTCACAAAACACTGTCCATGTCACAACGCTCCTCTTTGGAGGTGCAGTCTCCAGTCAAGCCTCTGCCTCACAGAGCACTCTTTCCCTTTCACTTCCCCCACTTAGCTCCTCAGACTAGTGGTAGGAACAAGTGGCAAACCCCTAGTGGAACTGGAAGTCTGCTGAGAGCATGATGGACTATTGTGATTATATTCATGGATGCAGCTGGGGAGTGTGCGGCATGATGATGGCTTTCATATTTATCCCATCATTGTCAAGACTCTGAGTTTTGGGTTGGGATTTTGTTTTTTGTGCTTTTCTGTTTAATCAGCTATTTTCTAGTTCACTTTTGTTTAGCCTTTCTTGGTCACTCTAGCTCCATTATTTGATTCACCATGTTCTTATTTTCTTTATTTCAGTCCCTCATAGTGTTTCTAGTATGTTTTATTTCATTACTCTCGGTCTAGCTATTATTTAGTGTCAGAGTTTACTTCTATTCTTTCTTAGTGATTGTAGTTAGGTTTATTTCTCTGTATAGTGCTTTTGGTTTAGTTTGTGTTCCTCACTTCTTATTAAATTTGTCCTGTTCCTGTTCTATGTTTTCTCCTTATGTCCCTGTTCATCATGTTTGTTTATTTTTAGTGTTAGGATTATTTCATGGTCTCCTGCTCACAGCAAATTCAAAAGTGTTAAATGTTTTGGTCTTAGTAAACTTTGTGCAAAAGCAGGGTTAAATGTACTCTAATAAGAGTCACATTTTGTTTATGTAACTGGGGTGCATATCATTAGGAATTAAAATCCAGTGTTAAAGCAAAGTGCTTCCGTATCAAATCTGGAGACTTCTTAACTCTGAACTCTTTTACAGCTATAACACTAAAAAAAGAAAAACGAAAAGAGTAAATTCACTGACTCCGCCTCAGAATCACAGGTTCCCTCCGAAGCAAGCCACAAAGCCACGTCATTTCAGAAGAATTTACTTTCCACATGTCTGAGTTGTTCACCGCAGTTGGTAATTTTTTTTTTTTCTGAGATGGAGCCTAGGCTGGGAGACAGAACACAGCTGATCCCCATCACTCACTCCACGCCTCCGCCACAGCCAACCACGACCGGCGCCTCGCGCCGCCCCAGCCAATCATTGTTAGCCGGTCCCTTTAAGAGGTCTAGCCACCGGGGGTCTGCCTGCTCTTCAGCCGTCCTTCGTCCCGCCTTTAGCCCAACGAACATCCTCAGCTCATAAGTCTTCCGCCGGGTTCGAGCGCCAAAGAACTCGTACATTAAAATCTTCTAACTGCTACTTTTCTCTGTGTGAGTCTATCCAGATTGAAATGGTTTATATAACTATTATTTTGAGTTAAGACCAACTTGCATGATAGTTCTCACGTTCGCCAAATTGCTCGGTGAAAGCACGTAGAAATTCATTGTTTGCAGAGTATAAATGTTGGAGAAAATAAAATTGAGCACAAGAGCATTCAGGGTTTTTTAAACTGTAAAAGGTTTTTTCGTGTTGAAAGCACTGATACAGGTATCTTCGTCACTTCTCCTACAGGATGTTCTGGGACATTCTTACAGGGCAAAAAGCTGACTAGTCTAAGACAGGCAGATTGATAACATCAGAAGAGTGAGTAAGCGTTTCTAATCTTTAAGCAAACATCCAAAGAACAATTAATAATGTACCATAAAAAAAAGGAGCCATGATAGGTAATAATATGAAAACATAACTTTTCAGATGAACTCATAATTTAAATGAACTTAGATACTAATTTTCCCAACATTTCCCTCCTGTTTTTCATATTGTTTATAGAGTCTAACACAAACATCAGGAATAGATTTCTTGCTGGCGCATTTTCAATGCATCCTTCACAACATTAGACATTCGAATGGCATTCATTCACCTAAACATGTTGGTACTGACATGTAAAATTTCCAACAGTTTTAGCTATCATTGATTTTTAAACAAGAGATTATGCAGGCAGTAAAAATACAAAACAATGAAAGAATAACAATAAAAGGCATCATTATTTTCAACAGGAGATGCCAACATGGTCCAGATAGCCAACAAAGAAAGTCTTCTCGTGGGGGAACAAGAATTAATTGTATGTCGTGTGGTTTCTTTCTCAATATTTTAATCCATACGTAAGATGTCAAGCAAGAAAAGAAAGTGGTCAGATGAATATGTACAACATGGATTCATCTGTATCAAGGACCAGGAAGTTGAGCAACTCTAGTCTCGCACCGGCAAAACTAAGGGAACACTTCTTGAAGCTTCATGGAGATGGGGAAAAGTAAAAAAGTATTTTGTGTACTAAAAACGACAAAAAACAAATTCAATTTCAAATTAAAAAAATTAAGTTATTAAGAAATTTTAAATTATTTTTAAAAATCTAAATTTATTTTTAATTAGTAAAACAGGAAAAAAATATTTTGGGGGGCTGAAATTATTTTTTGGGGCCAGAATAAAGTAATACCGTAATTTGTTGTGAGTTCATGCACTGTGTTGGTTTTGTTCTTTGAGCAAGGTGATGTTCATGCATGACTCATTTTGAACACCAGTAAAAAAAAGCAAATACCTATGTCTTGAATTTGGAAAAAAAAACATATTTTATTTATCAATAAAGAAGGATTCAGTGAATGCGCAAATGAAACTAGAGGGCTTGGTACCTCAAAAAAGGTTAAGAACCACTGTGTTAGAGCGAAGGTCGTTGGCTGAGGTCCACTCTGCACAAAGGGTCTGGGCATTCCAGCTGTCTGCTTTTAATCCACTGTGTCAGCTCGTGTTAATGTTGCAGCATGAAATTTGAGGGCACAAAGCGGTGGGGAATATCTACAGGAAAAAAATTAAAATGACAAGATATTCCTCTGCAAAATGCCACCTTGCTTCTAACAGTGAGAGCTAGCTCTCACGTTTACTTAGCCGGAGGACTAAGTATGGAGTGAAAATAGTCTCAAAACACCTTTGCGTGTGTAATGCTGGATTTGTAACTCATGTAAGCATCTTTGTGCGTAACTTTGGATAGTTGTATCTGTGAAACATGATTTGTAAACCGTTAAAAGAAAATCTGCTTGTAAATATGTGGTCACAAATGAAGAAATTACAAATACAAAATAAAAGTACACACAACTGCAATTTCTACAAACATATTTTTACACACAAACTTTTTAACTACAAACTCACAAATCTGATCATTATGAATTCAAACTTTCTCCTACACCTTCAAATGTTAAATAAGTATCCAGAAGTCGCATGGTACACACACACACAAACCTGCATTTATGCACAGATCCGGTTATGAGTGCACAAGGATTTTTGAGACTCATTTCACAATTTAGCACAACCCAGATTTGTGCGGAAGTAGTATGTTTAAATGCTGGAGAAAAACTGAGTCATATGATTTTTGTTTGGAGTCCAGGGTTTTCATCCTCTGAACGTTTACCTACACTGTGCTTGTGCCGAAGTGGCAAAGACGTTATTTCGTTAGAAAACTGAATATTTCAGTACTTCTTTGTAATACTCCAAAATTGTTTATAGACAAATATTGTGCATTTTTGAGTGGTATAGATAAGATTACATGGTCTGAAAAACAACCATTGGGTAGCGGAATGGTTCGCTGGCTGAAAAAACAGGCTGTATTTACTTCACTCTCAGAAGAAGTACAAGTTAAACCTGCACGCTTTGCTCTCCGATTATATTGAGACATCGAGGAATTATAAATCACGTCAGATTACTTTTTATATATCTAGTAGTTTGAAACTCTCAGGGTTTCCATTCGGTAGTAAAAGGTAAAAAATTAAATGATCTCAAATTAAGGTCAGTAAAAGGTAGTAAAAGGAAACAGAATTTGACTTCTAGTAAATTTAAAAAAAAAATTTTATGACCCCGTCAATATATTTAGAATTTTACATCGATGCTAACTTTTTGATTTAAGTTTGTGTATCTATAAAATCTATTAAAAATTATAACTATTTTCAGGACCTGAGCTAACGTTGACAGACTCGATTGGTTCTGCTGTCCGATCTGTTGTGTGCATGCGTAGTGCTGGAACTAGAGAGTCATTTTATGCTTTACCATGAGAAAATATACGTTTTTATGACTTTGGCTGACAGAGAAGTGCTTTGCTAAGTATTCAGGAGAAAATATAAATATGACCTTGTGACTGTGATCAAACCATGTTAAGTTGTAAGTAGCATACTGCGCATGTGTTGAATGTGAGGTAATAGGAGGCAGGGCTAGAAATGTGGTTTTTCATTCTGTTGTGAGAGGAGCACATGTTGTTAACTATGTTAATGGCAATAAAAGTGTAGATGCTAACATCAGTAGTGTGATTATTGAGACAACACTGGTAGTAGAGGATGGCCGCTGTTGGAAATTACAAAGTGTTCCCCCAGCGTTCGATGAAAAAACGTCTTACGAAAGTTGGAAAAAAGAGATTGAAATCTGGAAACTTCTTACTGACTTAAGACAAAAAGAAGCAGGCCCTAGTGGTTACCCTGTCACTATCAGAAAAAACCAGTGGGAAACACAAGAACTGGTATAACTTAGAATACACTGAGCCAGAGGAAATTGCTGGATCCTGTTGAACTAGAGGACTAAAATTTACTTGGCTCGTTGATTTTCCTCTAATTTTCCCGGATCCAGGGAACTCCGCATACACAGTGGAAAACACAGAGAACAACCATTCACCATCCATTCGCTTCAGACTTCAGGCATATCTAGAGTTTAATTCAGAGAATTCAATTCATATAGAATGACACACCAGCATTACACCCAGATTATCAAGAAGTCCAAACACATAACAAAACATACAATTACCTGCAAC
>CAEGAD010048670.1:0-82126 GCA_903067055.1 Poeciliopsis paucimaculata | reverse complement strand
CTGCAACAAATATATCTGCAAAGAACACACTAAAAGTGTCACTTTTTGCAACACATGCATCTAAACACACACACACAGGCATGTTCTTTGCAGAGTATTTATAGAACAAGTACTTGATTTCTTTTGGTGTGATTTTCTCGATTGGTTGTTGTTTATTTGACCTTGCAAATCTTTGTTTTATTTTAATTTTTTTGTTATTTATGACTGTTCTGTTTTTCATATTGTTAAATATTGTATTAAAGTTCTATTGTGTGGGAAAAAAAGACTTGTTTTTGCCCTTTTCTTGAAGTAAATATATACGGGTCCAAAATGTCCCGAAACACCATAGATGTTACTATATTTGATAATATTAAAATTAAAATCTTTTTTTTGTTGAACATTTAAGAAATGTGTTTTAATATCTCTCAGTTACACTCAGGTAACAGAATAAGTGATTATTTTGTTACCTTCTTCCCTTAAGGTTCATTTGACCACTTTTTAGACATTGAAACCGAGGGGTATGCTGTTAAAACAAAGGCCCAGGGGGACACAAAAAAATATTAAAACCAATCTTTTCATGGATAAGGGAGCCCAACCAGCTAAACAAGAGTTAAGAAAAACATTGGATGATAAAAGATTGTTTTTAGGGTACTTTATGGCTGATTTAATACACGGGTCCAAAATGACCCGCTAACACCACAGATGGCAGCAGAAAGCTAATACCAGAGGAAGGTTAAATCTATCGCTGCTGCATCAGTTCAGGCAAGTCAACACATCCTGAATACGTACTTATGAGAAGTTACTCATATCACAGCCATAAAACCACACATTAAACCAAAGCGAGACTCTTCTTCTTTTTTGTGCATTCCCCACGTTCACTGTGAGCCAGCGATTTTCACCAGAATGCAAGCGCCTGTTTCATGTGTGTGGAGACGGCACCTGGGTGACAACCAGAAAGGGAAGTGATGTCACAGGTGTTGTTGCTGTTCGCGGGCCTCTGCTTCTCAGAGGCGCCGGGTAAATGTGGAAGTCGCTTCCAGGAAGCGTCAGGCCTTCCTGTAAGGTCGCTGCAGGCAGAGCCAAGGCCTGACGGCGAGGTGTGAACCGGCAGGGAGGTGTGAAAACTTTGTCAAATGACAGCGTGCGCAAAGCCGCCGCTGGGAGGTTTTTATAAGCCAAAAACAGAATTCGTTTGGATTTCACAACATTTTCAGATGAACGGCGGCGAAAAAATACGCCACATGTAAATGTTTCTCTCAGGAAATATTTGTCAAACGGGGCACTTCTAAGATTCACACAGTTTCTCATCAGAACAGTAACCAAACATGCATATTTTGGGGTTACAGGAGGAGGAAGGGGTGTTCAAAGTGAGGCTCGGGGGCTGTTCTGTGACCGCTGGACTGATAATGTGTGGCCCACGGCTTTATTTCGAGAACAATACACTGGTGGTTGATGCAAGAGGAAACTTTTTATATTTAATCAGGGCAAAGTTTTAACAGATTAAAAATTTAAATCTTACAATAAAAAAAAACAAAAACATTTTGGCTCCAAATCAAAGTATTCAACTCCCAGGCTTTGATGCACCCAGATCGGCTATCAATGAATTTATGAAACATGGCTGTATATTTTTCAATAAAAGTGACTTAAATCTTGTTTTTAATGCTTAGCAGATCTGATGTGGGTGACATGGGCAACCACCCAGGGTGGCGTCTCGCCCACCCCCACCGCATGGCAACCCAGAACTTCTTACAACTGGTAGTTCTGATTGTCAATATTGCCTTAAGCGAACAAACCCAACCCTCAGGCAGCTCAACGTTTCACTTGAAACCTTTAGAAATGAACAAAGTAAAAACCTTTTTTTAATGACGTAAATTTTCAAAACCTTTTTTTACATTTCAGCTGGACAATAATTTACACATCTCCTTCCAACGACAACGAAAAAGATTACTTGATTATTTTAATTAAAGTACTGCAGCTTAGTTTATCGTTGAGAACTCGCAGTATATTGTTATTCCTTTTCCCCTTTCTTTTTTCTAATGTGATTTCTTCCTTCCTTTCTTTCTTTGAATGGCCCCATGAGTCCTTTTAACTTGATGATTTTTGGCTCGTGTCACAAAAGGTCTGGACACATCAAAGTATCTGTTACAAAGTCATTTACTGTCTCACAGGGCAAAACGAAGGAACAGACGGCCAATGCTTTCTGCACTGTTTAAGCCGTTTATTGCTAGTTGGAAAATCAAGTAAAATACATAAACCCAAAGCAAACAAGCGCTACATTGGATGCAAAATAATGGCATTTTGCTGAGACGCAAAACGTGAAGGAATTGGACAGGCCCCCAGACGTTTTACCTTCACACGCTTTTTCCAGATAGTTTCACCCATTTGGTACAGGCTGTAAGCGCCTGTATCACTATGCCGGCTGTCAGCTTGGATTTGTTTCTACGCAGCGAGTGTTAAATTAATTTTACACTCACCAGAATGAAAATGTCAAAGGCACATTTTTTTTTTTTTTTTTTTTAACAATCTTACACTGCAGAATAACCCAGCATCAGTGCATCTCGCAGCTGATAACCAAGTCATCCATTTTCTCCTTGTCACATCGTCAGACTCTTCATCCTGCCTTTCTGACAGGGATACGTTCAAATAATTGTCTCGTGCCGCGCACCGGCGCTAATGAGTGAAATAAATCACGAATCCAACTCCCGGGTCCAAATTAAAGACGAGACTGAGGAACTTTTAAACCGAAGCCTGATCCAGTCGTTTCCTGAAACAGCTGTCAAGAACGTTTTAGTAAACCGTGTAAAGATAGGAGGAAGAGAAACTCCAAGCATGTGGAGGTAGAGACAATACTTTTTTCTTTTTTTTTCATTGATGGTCATGAGATCAGATGGTATTGCAATTATTTTCTTCAAGGGTGAAAAATATACAATGAAGTTACAAGCTCTATTGGCGAGGAACAGGAAGACATGAACTTATTTGTGTAACAACTTCAAAAATAATGCAGAAATCCATTTGCACATGTGCAACAGCATTTAGTTTGTGTTGTTCAACGTTATTTTATGCTGGCTTGGTGCTCCTGGGGGCCCCCTGGTGGTGTGGAGCCACGTAACGCTCATATGCCTAAGGCTGGATCCGCATTTTATGATATTAGGACTGGACAATACATCAATATCAATATACACTGTGATAGACACGCGAATCAACACATTTGATTCAATTTTCAGTCATTTCACTGAACTACCCAGAGCCACACAGCATTCTGGGGAATGTAGGCAGAGGAAAGGCTTTAGCCGCTCAACCTCTCAATGCCAGATAAGAAACGTCAGTGGCATGATGAACCAACTCCCTCACTCTTTGGCTACCCAGTAACAACCTGCTGAGTAACTTCTAGTTACCTAGAACAAACCGTTGAGCAACTTGCGCAGCAGCAGTTTAAGGTTTTGTTTTTTGCAACGGTATGAAAACTGTGGATAAAGTATTTTTGATATTTACAACAAAAATCAAATCCATTATTATCGACTGACATGAAACGTTTACATCGGGATACGTCAGTCAGCCACATTGTCCAGCCCTAATGATGATGATTCTTGACTATTTTGATGCTGTCATTTAGCAAAATGTAATGTTAGTTGCTAGTTTCAAAACTCCTAATTGAGTTGTTTATTTATTTTACATCCATGCAGTCCAGCCAGCTCAGAAATCCGTATTCTAAGAGATGACACACCGTTCACTCCCTCTCCTGCTGTCGGTGCTAACGGACAGGAAGTATCCTCCTGACGTTCGCCACGTTCTGCTGCTTCGTTTCGTCCAATTTACCACCAGGTTGTTATCTCTGCATCAGCCGTCGTCGCCGCGCATGAATTCATAAGTCATAATTAGCTACCAGGTCTCCGCAGGTACATAATCGTGCACTAGCTGTATGACTGAAGACCATCCTTGCGCAGCAAGATGAACAATGTTGATGTTTCAGCCATTGATGACTGACTTTAGTCTCTCAGAAGAAGTTCAGTGCCCATGGCCAAGCAGCAGCACCATGCAGAGGACGTTCCTCTATTAGTGAAAGGGTAATTATGATATTAAATGCCAGGATTTAGTCTGCATACAGGGTCCTTACAGAGGCGTGTTTATGGTTCACATGAGTGAGTATTTGCAGGGTGGTGGTTATTGCACTCTCTGTCAAGCGGTTTGGCGTAATGGTCATAACCACAACAAAATGTGCACACTCTTAGCTTTGCTCTGTTTATGTCTTGCACATGCATCCTGCACGTGCATCGCACAACTGAGCTATTCCGTGCACAATGTTTGGTAAAATGCCAACATTTGGCAAAACTTTTCTACAAACCGAAAGCCTTGTGCATTACCCATAACTGCTGCCGCATGCCTTAGAGAGGCAGAAATTCATGTTCATTGACAGTTGATGGAGCAGCTACGAGTTGCCACGGAAACAACAAAGACGCAAAAACAAACAGGAACCCACAGGCCTGTTCATCGGTCACCACGAGCCAGTAAGGAAAAATGGTAGATGTTGCATGCCCGTAATATTTCCTAGTGTTCCAGGTGAGGATGGAAAGCATTTTGGTCCAGTCAAAGTCAAATGTGAGAAGGTGGCCTTTACGTGCATGTTTTGGTTTTATCTTGATCCGTAAGTTTGTTGTGAAGCATATTTTGTATGTCCTGTTTGTGTGCATGTGTATTTATTGAAGGTAGGCCACTTTCCATATTGTCACCGTCCTAATAATTCTAGGTTGAGGTCACGACCCTCTTTTTATGTGGTGCCCGCTATAACTGCGCCACACGACTCCCTTAGTAACGGCTTTATCATTTTATCATAATACATTAATTGAACTTCTAAGCTGCTCTTCTTTCAGCTCACTTTTCAATATCAAACCTGCTTTTTTATTTTTAGTATTCCTAATCTGTCTCGGTGTCGTTGCTGGACATTAGTATTAGTTTTATTCCTGTTAACTGACTAAAAATAACAGCACCACTTGGTCGCCACACCAAAACCCTTCCCCTCTTTTTCATCTTAGTTCGACGTTTGTGTGACTAATGCAAAAAAAATTCACTTTCCCGTCAATCGAGTTTACAGCTCAGATAGATCTGTCGGTCCTCTGCAGAAGGCTTGTGAAGGCGGCCCGTGGTATCCGCCGACTGAAACCGGCATGGCTGTGATTGTCTCTGCCAGCGCAGTGGCTCTGCAGCGGCCGTGACCGTCTGGCTGCCAAACAGACCTCGTGAGAATCGAGCTCGGTCCCCCAGACGGGCTGTTTTTATGTAAAAATAATTAAACTCAAGAGACAAGACAGGTCTCCATTTCGCCCATTAGGGTATATATATATATAATGCGTGAGGGTTTTTTTTTTTCTCCTCCCAGTTAGTATTCTCTACACAGCAACCACCCAGCAGGAGTCATTAAACCCGCGCCGCCATCTGCGCAACTGCAAGCTGAAGCCCCCACAGCTGGGTACGGACCCCGGCTTCCTGCAGTGGTGGGCATTTTTCTCTGCATTACTCAAGCATGGGCCCATAAGTAAGCAGAGCACTTGTCCAGGTTATTAATATTAAATACCATCTTGGATGGGAGTGGTAGGGAATTGCAAATTGAAGTCGATTTACATTTTATACTTAAGAGCATGCCGAGTCTTGTTTAACCCACGTGGCAATCAGGAAAAATGTCTTCCCTGATCCGTTTTTTTTTTTTTTTTTTTTTTTCCTCCCCTTGCTAGAGTCACAACTGCTTATTCTCATCACCGGCCCACATAAGCAAGAATTTTATTACATATTTAATGTACATTTGTACCTTTAAATCCAGTCAAGCAATAAGCAACTGCTCTACAATAAAGTGTGCTTTTATCACATCTATAACTTACTTCAGACATTTACCCTTTTTTTCCATATGCATGTTTTAGCTTTTAAAATAACATATCAACAACAGGAAAACTTAACGCAGAGCGAATCTCTATGACGCAATAGATACACCACTCAATGCGCACTGTCAGAAACACCAGTCTGCTGACATGCAATGAATTGTTATGATCTCTGATCTCCGGTATTAAAGTCACATGTGATTCATGCCCATCTGCTCCAAACGGCGCGCTGCTCTCTGCACTGCTGCTGAACGCCGGCACAGCATATAAATCGCGAGGCGCATAATCGCCCAAAAGCAACATCATTCCCAGACTTCCTCTCACGCTGGTCATTTTTATTCTAATATCGACCCTTCCTTTTTTTCTTCTTCTTCTTCTTATCTCATTCCTAAATGCTCCCAGACGACTCGGTTCGCTCACCGCCCTTCTGGCTAAGATCATTTGTAGCTACATATAGTGAAGTTTCTTTTTGTTCATATCTTCACAAACACAGCATCATTAGCACTGACAGGTGAAGGGAATAGCAGTTATTGTTTCAGCGTGGTGTGTTAGTGGGTGGTGTGTGTGTGTGTGTGTGTGTACATGAGGCAGCGAGTGAACCTTTTCGTCCTTAACAAACTGATGTGTTCGATGCCGAGAAAGTTAGCAAATGCTAAGATTTGAGTGGGTTTGACAGCAATCCAACTCTAGTGGCTAGTAGAAGTGTGCGATACTGCATTTTTATGGTATCAATACGATTCCAGGTAAATGCAGCACCAGTTTCTGATGTCGGCAGTACTTTTTATTCCAGTTTGATATCTTCTAACTTCTGACCCGTGTTTGCAGATTTTCCAATTAAAGATTTTGTTAAAGAATTTGGACAAAGTTCGTAGGTGTCTGCAAAATACTTTCATATCATATTACAGGGTTTATCCCGAAGTATTATAAGCCTGGTGTTTGTTTTTAGTTTCTTTTTAATGTTTGCCTTTTCTAAGACTTCAGAGGTGGTGTTTGGGTTTTGTTAATGTCTTCCAATAACCAATTTATAATTGCCGAGTCATCATTTCAAAGGTCCCGCCAACTGTAAACATTTTTTAGCTCAGAAACATGACTGTCCTAGCGCCATTAGCACCAGGCTGAGCAGGGAAACCCTGCGACACGATGAACAGAGCAGAAAAACAAAAGTGCAAAAAATGAGACCAAATTGAGGCAAAACCTTGTTTGAGGTAGATTTGAAAAAGTAAAACGAGAAAATTCAAATGTATTTTCAAAAGAAAATCTGAAACTAAAGTATCGATCTTTTTCCATCGATCGGCCTGATAGCGATACCGGCTTGGTATCGATCTTATCAATATTTTGGATCAATCCACCCATCTCTAGTGGCTGGGTGGGTCAGAGTTCTTCCAAGCTACATCTCTCCGCAGTACGCACTGGTCAGTACCTATCAAAAGTGAAGTTTTTTGGTATGCAACTCGATGTTGGCATCACTCTTGGACGAGATATGGGCATAAAGGCATTTACCCCTACAGCATCGTCTCATCTCCCTGGAGGTCATATTTGAACAGATTTTATACAAGATGTGAAAAAATTGTTGTGCTGTTAAATAAAATGCAATTCTCTTGAGTTGCATATAAACAAAGTATGTCAATAGATTATTATTGTTATCTGTTATTATAGATTTGGCAGATAGTTGCAATGCGAGGCTGCAGCCTGCTTCTCTGCTGTAGCATTTGGAGATGTGTTATTGTCGAAAAGGAGAAAAGCTTGAGTTGTGTGCAATAATTTCAAGAGGTTAATGTTAAATTATTACAGTGATAATAACTGAGGTGTGAACTCGGCTACCCGGAATGTAGAAAGCTGCTGAAGTTTATTATTTATTTGCCATGGGGCATTGGGGATTTGTTAACATTGGCAGACTGCTGGAGGAATTTGACAGAAGGGAGGGATATTAGCTCTTTCATAGACAAGCTGCTGTTGCTCAAAGTGATGCAAATAGTGCTAATGATGCTAATTGCTAATAAAAGTTGTTAAAAATGTTGTTTTTGATTGAAATGGAATCAAAATCGGCTATGGCAGAACTTCTCCCAATCTGTTCTGTACACACAGTTACAGCTAAGCTAGTTTATTAATAAACAGACTTAGCAGATGCGAAAGACAATATTAATATAGTCATGAAAGGATCATGCTGTGGCTTAAGAATGATGACTATATATCTGTTTGCAATACCGCGTCACAAACGGTAAATGTTTGTGTTTGGATCAGTCGCAAGAAATCCTGCAGTGCAGCATTTCTAATCATAAGTGGACCGAGGAAGAAACTGGTGTAAACAAATCACGAGGAGTTAAGGCTCACTGATTCTCACGGGGAGCGAAGGCCGGCCTGAACGGCCCAATCCAAGAATCCACATCCGCAGGAGAGCAAACTGCCGGAGACGTTAAAAGAAAAGAGATAAAATACGCAGAATTCCACCCAAACATTTAGCACACAAAGAACAACATTCAATCTGTTACAGTACAATCTTTCCTCAGGGTTGGTGTTTAAATTGCGACTGATTCAGAAGTGATCATCTGAACCCAGCATTCGTTAATTGGCTAATTTAAACTTCTCTTTAACCGAATCGAAACACATCGAGTTCCACAGCACATCTACATGTTAAGGTAGTCAAAGTCAAGCTAGCATTACTGAACTGTACCTCTGTTTTACTTTAATTAAAACTTTTTCCTGACCTGTGAAATCAGGTTCTAGTTGTCGTGGTGTTGGCGATTGATCGCAAAGCTCTTTCTTATATCTTTCTTATATCACGCATACATATAAGCTGTTGACAACTTGACAGCTAAAATCAATGGTCGTCATCATTGATGAGAAGTTTTTTTTTTTTTTTTTTGCACATAGGATTTTATGTTGCTGTTAGTCTTGACATATTAGAGTTGCAGTAACTTTTGGCCCTTAAAATGTTGCAAATGATTCGATGGGGAGCAAAATGGCAATGAGTCGACTGGACTATCAGGCGTGAAAACAGCCTTAGGCATTGACTCGTAATGTCTTAGGCATTTGGTATAAATGTATCGACCGAGTGGCAAACGTAGTCTTAACATCAGAGACATACGTTGCTGCAAATGATGAAAACGAAGAGCTTCCTCAGCCGTGTGGCTGATCTGACGGGCGGTGCCCTCTGGAGAAGGATCAAGGTCTTCCCAGTGCCCTGCTTCTCTGCTGAGTGCTCATCTAATTTCCTTTATCACAAATGCGTCTTACTTTTAGATGAAAGTAAACCCACAGAGCCCTACATGAGAACACAATGACACGGCAGAAAATTCTGTGCATTTGATTGACGTTCCCCAGCCTTATCTCCACTTCTTTGTCTGCGTGCGTTTGACGTCGCCTCTCTGCGAACCCGCGTGCGCGTCTGCAGGGGAGCCCTTGATACCCCGACATGACACTTTGCTTCGTTTTTCTGTCTGGATTTCACCGGGTTTTTCAGCCCGACTCTAGACGGAACCAGCCTGCCTCAACAGATGTTCGCAAAAAGGAAGTAGCTACTGCCCTCCTTCCCCTTCAACCATGTCAGCACTTTGCCGTTTCAACTTCATCACTTCCCCCCCGCTCCCCCTTATTGTTTTTTGTTTTGTTTTTTTTTTGCAGAGCAACATCTCAATCACCCTCATAAGTGTTTATTTGCATATTATCGCTGCTCACAGATGCACACTTCTGTTCACTGATGCTGCCACGCAGGAACAAGACGGGGGAATTTCCCACATTGCTGGAGCGACATGTATAGTGAAGCAATGTGCATCAATCATGTGATTTTTAAATAAGTAGAACTGCTGCGCGCTGATAGTAAAAGCCTCCATAGTTGAGTGATACTTCTGACAAGCAGATTATCCTGTGAGGAAAATTACTTTAGCACAAGCCTGTTTTTTTTTTCTTTTTCTTTTTTAGATATATATATACATATATATAAATAAATCTATTTATTCCACTCTGTGCCAACAATGTGATTTGGTAGCATGAAGGGGGGGAAAAAACCACACACACACACACACAAAGCTGGCGAAAGTTTTGAGTAATTACTAATGAATATTTTAAAATGGTGTTCAGATAATTAAGCAGGGTTCATTTTTAGAGCTCAGAAACTGCATCTACTGGCTTCTGTGCAATCTGCTTCTTTTTTTTTTAAATGGATTCAGTACTTTTGTGAAACAGTTTGAATAAAATACAAAATGTACTTATTCCACAAAAAAAACAAAAACAAAATCCCAAAATATTTTCACAGTATTTGTATGTATTTCTATTAGATTTAAAGTGATGATGTCATTTCAACGTTGCACAGGAAAGTGAGTGAGTCATTATGGCTATATTTGACGGTGTGGTCGTATCTCTTGACAACTATTGGATGTTTGGTCACAAACACATTTTGGATCCCAACTAAATTTTTGCTTTAATTTCCCACTTCAGTTTGATCTGTGCTCATTCACCCTCTGGGAATGCCGTAAGAAACTTAGAATAGATTTTTTTTTTTAAATGTGCACAGCAGCTTTATCGTGACATGTACGGCAATAACTTTGAGTCAAAAATACAAAATGATTTACAGAAACCTGCTTGTGCATTTGTATTTTTTTCGCACTCTAACTTAGAAAAGTTCTCTGGATCCTTCAGATTCTGTCAGCATCTCTTCTCAATCTCGTCTCTCGGGTAACACATTGGTGTTGGGAGTCTAAAATTGAAATGTTTTTCTGCTGAGGCCGCTCTTCTGTTCATTGGATGAAGGTTTGGTCTCTTTGTGAAACTAAAAACACAAAACAGCTGAAGGTTTAGGGTCAGAATTGGATCAGTATTCCACCTTTTTTTTTTCTGTCCAGCTTGATGAAACACTCAGCTCCATCTGAATTAAAATCATCCCAGCGCAAGATGCAGTCAGCAGATTTGGTTTCTTCAGACCATAAATTAATCCAAGCCCTGGAGGTTTCCCAGTGGAGAATCCAGGAGACTGGTATGCAGAACATGACAGCACTTACCCACTGGCAGCCTCCCTGACCAGTTACTGTCTCCTTTGAATGTTTAAGTCTGGTAACATCACTGCTGTTCTTCTATTTTTACCTTCATGCAGTTTGTTTTGATCCTGTCTAACGTCTCTTCAAATTGTCTTTGGCTTTTGCCAATAGAACCCTACCCTGACCCTAATCTCATTTTCGATTCAAACGCGCTAATCTCACTAGGTTGGCTGTACTTTATTTACAGCGATCCAGATTCTTTAAAGTAGATGGAAAGGGTTAAAAAAAATGTTTTTTTAAATGTATGTTGCTTTGAAGGTAGAGAAAGTTCTGAAATGATTTCTCATGCTGTCGTATTTTTACATCATGAAGAGCTGGCGTTTCTCCAGCGATGTTTGGACGTTTGCGTCCACTGGATTTGTTCGTCCAGCATCGTAGAGCATGTGTTTTGTGGAGGTAGTTGGGTCAGATTTGGTTCTACGTCTTGTTGGGACCATAATGCTGGTGGCGGTGGGAGTTCGTCCAGTAATCGGTTGGTTGGGTTGTCGGTTCGTCCGCCGCTCCATCCAACTCTGCAGGTCCTTTGGACTTGATGCTACCACCACTCTACAAGTTCAAACCATTTACCATCTAACATCTGACCAAACAGAATGGTTTGGCCAACTTGATCAGAAGGGACCCATCCAACCCTCGTAAACAAAGACGCTCAAACATTTCTTCTAGTTGGCAAGAAATGTTTGAGCAACCGTAATGATCTGGTCATGATTTAAAACACGGAGGCCGGTAATGGGTTTCCAATTAATCCGACTTGCACAGAACCTGCAGGTGTACCACGGTGTTTAGTGGGTTTTAGGGATGACATCATTATCAGAGCCATGTTGTCACTGGGCAGATCTGTCAGAAAGGTAAGCAGACACGGAGCGCCCTGTATGTACCGGCAACGGACACAGATCAAATCCGGCTTGTGTTTCAGGTTTGCACAAGGCCAGATGGTTGCATCGTGTTGGACAGATGTCACAGCTGCGTGATACTGGACCCGACTACAGCACCAGAACCCGGTCAGTCATCCAGCACTGTCTTAGAAAGACTGGACCTTTATGATATTTATGATCACCATTTTGTGTGAGAACCAAATGATCAAAATCAAACCTAACAGATCTGAGGGCCTGATCTTTTACATTTTTTATATATAATACGTATATTTTTTAATGCTACACGTAAAAACTTTGAACTAAACCTTTCTGTTTGGTAATTATGGACACGTTATATACTTCTGATCGTAAGTGATAGATGTCGTTATGTAAATCTGATGGGGAATGTTTTGTTAGAAACACCAACCTGGCTTGCTTCAAAACTTGCTCCGTTTAAACTTTTTAAGTTTTCTGCTTCTCGCTCACCCAGTAAACACCCGGCGTTGTTTTTGTGATGTTACAGAAGAGAAAGTCAGAGCGGCATGTGGTGTTGAGGTAAAACAGGGGCTCTACATGCACATGCTTTTGGTTCTCACCACTTTCGTGAGGACCTCAGCGCCTCTGTTGCTCGTCTTCCTCCATCTCTCTCTCTGCCCATTTCCTGCCTAAATCTCTGTGATTGAAGGCCACCGGAGCCACAAAGTTTTAAATAAAAAAAAACAAATAAGTCAGAGAAAAGCTAACTCGTTGCTGCCACCATAAACGACACAATTTCTTTTTGTGCAAACTTCACATTTTATGCGAGAGCAGCAAGAGTCAGATCATGAACAGTCACATGAGAAAAAGGGACATCACAAGAGCGTGTTTTTATTTGTTTAATTTATAAACATTTATTTGGACACATGGACACATTTTAACAATACTGAGAGGTTAGGGGTTTTTTTTTAATGATCATCGAAAAGAGAACAAATATTCTTTTAAAGTTTTCTGAAGAATGCGATAAGTGCATTTTTTTGTGACGAATAATTGTGAAGACACCAATTTGAAATGGTTAAAATTACATAAAGGTGCATCACATTTTGTGTTCATGGTTAGAACATTTTCATCATGCCTGGTTAGGGATTAAATGCTGTTCATAGGAAAGTGCAAAGAGAATTTGCAAGCCTAATTTTCACGGTAGGTGTGGAAGAACGAACTCTTTGTTCTGAAATAAAGACGTAAAGAATACTGACGCTTCCCCGAAAGAGCCTAGACAAAGGCCAGGATGAGGGCAGCTAGCATCTCTGCAGATCCCAAAACATCCTTGAGACAAATTGTTTAAACTTTTACCTCCAGGTCAGCAGAACAGAGAGCTGCTGGCAAACAGCAGCAGCCACAGAGACTGTTTCTTCCCTCAGACCGTCTCTCTGATAAACACAATCAACACCTTATAGTCAGAGTCGTCGGCGAGTAGATGGTGAAAACATATGCATATTTGGACTGTAGCAATTCTCCTTTTTTATATGCATAACAAATGCAGGCAATATATGCACATATACTTATTTCATTGAATGTAAATTTTATATGTTTGTGCACAATTAGAATTTGAAAATCAGTCAGATGTATTGTTTCTGCCAGAAAAGATGATTCTGATTTGCGAAATAATGATTCCAGGGCAACTGAGTGCAACATTTAATTGTTAAAACATCCAGATAGAGGACATCCTAGTAGTAGAAACCAAATGCAGCTCTTCTTGTTGGGGGAAAAAGAACACATCAACGCATCTGATGCATGTCGCTTCTAGATATTATATCTCACACAATTTTCTCCATCAAGTTTTCTTGATAGAAAACTTTAAAGACTAAGTCGCAGATGACCAGCCTAGGCATGACAGTTGCTAGCCTATCCAATGCTAATGCTAGCCTATCCTTGCTAAGGCAAGATGGACGAAGAAATCAATTCAGTACTTGAAGTAAGCACTGTATGCCTAGGTGGGCCATCCAGAAGATGCTTAGGAACATGCTAGCATCGAGCTAGCAACTAGCATGTTTCTAGGCATGCTCGCTACTACTGTGTGCAAAGCTATTGCCAGCTTATCCATGCTAATAAAAAGGAGGGGAAGATGGTAATACATTGATTGACCAGCCTAGATATGCTAGCCATTAGACTCTCTAGTCAAGGCATGCTAGTTGCTAGCCCATCCAATGCTAATGCTAGCCTATTTGTGCTAAAGTACAGCATAGGGAGAAGGCAGTCCAATTGGTACGCAGCTTAGATATACTCTTTAAAGCTAGAGTTGCAGATGACCAGCCTGGGCATGATAGTTGCTAGCCTATCCAATGCTAATGCTAGCCAACCAAGCTAAAGCAAGTGAGTAGTCTAATTCTCATTTGTGAGTATTGGTCACTCAGTTACCAGTGTCATTCAGTCATCAATCAGATCAGTAGATAGCTTCAGAACGGACATAGCGTCTCGTGACAAGGACGTGGCCACTACTACTTCCAAATTAACACAAAATTTGTGTTAATTCTGGCACTAACACTGTGCCATAAAAATCTACCAGATACCAGAAAGTGCTTTATAAAAACATGAGACTGTAGAAATATAAAACCTGAAGCTGAACTGAACCTTTCAACATAACAATGACTCAAACATACCACTAAATCCATCACTGACTAGAAGTTTCTCACAGATGTTATTTGAGTTGTTGGGGGTTGGGTGTTTCTCATTTTGAATACATGTTTTTCTTTATTTATTTGTTGAATAAGTAACTAACCAAAATATGTGTAATTAAATCACTTTGTAATTAAACAACACAAGACATTGCTAAAAAGAAACATTTCACGTGTTTTACCTTCACATCACTTTAAGGCGTTATCTTCCCAGAAGGATTAAGAGGGTTCGTGAATAAATCTCAAAATGTCATCTATTTTTCTTTTATGTTTTATACATCTTAAGTGTTTTCTGTGTGTGCATAAATTGCTCGCCACATCGCACAAAGCAGACCCAAGCTAAATCACTCCGGAAAAGGCCACATCAACAAGAGCAACATTTCCCATACATCACTTTAGCTTTATGCTCCACGTACGTAAAAGCTTGTGTGTCTTTTCATATGCACATTTCAAAGGGTGGAAACTAATAAATGGAAGCTGATTGATGCCATTTTATCTCTTTTAGGGTTTTATTAGTTTGTGTTAGCTCCTCTGTGGGTTGTTTAAGAGAAACTAATGGTGGTTGGAGCTAAAGAAAAGCTCCTACTGACTGTCTCGAATCAAATCATTGCAATAATCTTAGTTTATGATAAATCTACTATTTGTGGATTTTCAATGGATCATGAAGAGTTTGTTGAATTTGATGCATATAAATTTTAGTTCTGTTTTTTTTTTTTTAATTGATGCAATTTTGGGGGTTTTTTTGATGGTGCTAACAGTGTAAAGGGAATTAAATTAACCTGGGGATTAAAGTCTAGCCCATGTTGTGTTAGCAGAACAGCATTGGTGAATCGGGAAGTACAAGCAGGTCCAGTCAAAGAGGTTGGAGGAAGGTGTGAGGCCTTCCTCAAAACCAGCTTCCTCTGGCAAATAATGTCCCTAGATCATGTATGTACCGTGTTCCATGATATGAATGAAGAAGGTCACCTACTGGTACCTGGCAGATTTTTATGGCACAGCATTAGTGCCAAAAGTAACGCTAATTTAGTGTTCATTTGGAAGTAGTGTCGGCCACTTCCTTGTCACGAGACACGTCAGTTAGTCATCTGATCGATGACTGACTGACACTGGTAACTGAGCGACAAACAAAGCAGAGTATGAAAAAATATTCTTGCCCATAATTTGATAGTTAGAGGGCACAGACCCCCCTGACTCCCCGCTCCCCTCTTCACCATGGACCCAATGACTGAACAACATGCAGGCAGAAACTGAGTGATTATTAGACTGAGGGCAGCCAGACTAGTTTATTTAGCTAAATTATTATATTTAGCTAAATATTATTGCTGAGGGGCACAAACAGGCCTTCTGAGACACAGATTTAAAAAAATGAAAAATTAAAAAAAAAAAAATTTCGAAAAAAAAAAACTAAAAGGGCACTAGGGGCATCAAGGATAAAAGGGGCAGGGGCTGAAGTCCCCTTTGCCCCAATCACCCCCCTGTACGTGCCTGTAGAGACGCATCTAAAAGTTGCAGGAGACCCGCCCTCAAGGCCTGGATTTGCCCACCCCTGGCCTTGGCCTTGAGTGACAGTACAGCAGGCCAAAAGTCCCATGGTAACTCTGGAGGAGCTGCAGACATCCACAGCTCAGAAAATCTATCAACTAGACAACTTATAATTTTTTTGCACCCAAATGCAAAACTGTTCAAGACGTATAAATACTTCTACATCACTGAGCATTCTCCCGATCATGTATTTAAAACGAACATTTCCCTGAAATCACCTCAGCAAAATTTTTTCACCTGAAAAACAAAAAAAATGTCCAAGACGTTGCCTTTCCCCGAAAAAGAAGAGGGTGGGGGGGATTATTCTGTTAATTAGAGTAATCATGTTTCTTTGTCAAAAAACTTGAAGCAATCTGTCGACAGGATGTTGAACCCGAGGGGATTTTCCGTGTCACTGATGGAGCCACTGGCCCGTAACAGGAAGTGGAAGCAGGTATGGGAAATGGAAATGCGAGCAGGGTTTTATAAAATATGAGGTGGCTCATCAAATGATGGGTTAAACAGTTTTTTTCTCTCTCTCTCTCTCTCTCTCTATTTTATTTATTTATTTTTTTTCACAGCCCTATTTGTGGCCTGCGGCTTCGCACAGCACAACTCACACTGACAGACGAGCATGGAGACGCTGCTTTTTCTATTTCCTCAATTTAACTACATGGCCCCAAAGGAGGAAGCGTATTTCAGAATGTTTGCAGTGGAGAACTCGCAGTCACCAGCGATGAAGGACGACAGCAGCAGGTTGGTGTCTGAACTCCAGTCCTTTTCAGTCCATCTAAAGACTAATTTAGAGCAGATTCACTGATGATGTTTATTGATATACATGTACAACTGGAGCTGCAAGGAGGGGGATTGATTTTGATCAAAGCCAGCACTTTTGCAGCTTTAAGAGTCTCTCTGCTGTTTATTGAGACTTGTCTTTAAGGTTATTCTTCACCGCCATCAAGCTGTGCAATTAACTGTGTGTCATGTCAACCCCCTCAGAGAGTGTCAGAGAAAAAGTCTACAACTAGTTGCTGATTTGGTGTTTTTTCTTTTTTTTTTTTTTTTTTGGAGCTTGATGTATTTTCTGTGCCTTGTGCTTGCAGACAGAAAGACAAAGAGAGGAAGAGCCGACTAAGCCTTTTCCTCACCAAGTCGGGCTCCCATGAAAACGTCAGTCCCCATAAAAAGGCAGACGCGACAACGAGCAAGTGAGGCAACAATTCATTATTTTTCCACGTACGGCCGCTTTTATTGTGCCAGGCGACCGTGATTCATTTTTAACCTCCAAGAGTTTCCAGCGGGGCCCTCCGTCGACTCATTAGGCGGCGTGCAGAAAACCTGGCGAGGAGACGGAGGTTCCCCCCAGCCCCCAAAAAAACATTGTTCGCCGCATCATTAGGGAGGATCTGACCGTTTGTCTGACTCTTTCTTTTTTTCTTTTCTTTTCTGCAGCATCTCACCAGAGGCAGCCCTGCAGTGGAGCGACTCCTTTGAAGAGCTGCTGAAGCACGCAGGTCACTCCGAGCCTCGGAAACTTTCACGGCAGGCGCTCGTTTTAAATTGCTGTCCGAAACCAGTCGCTTCGACTGTCAGACGCCTTTTGCTTTATACGGGGCTCAAAACTGGAGCGGAGCGCTCACGGCGATAAATAGAGAATGGAGACGACAGCGGGAGTTTCACTACGTCTTTTAATGTTTTGTCAGAGCAGACAGCAATACAGAAACTGTGCAACTTCCTCCTAATCGCAGAAGTAACACTTTAGGGGCCCACACCGAAACCCTGCATGCTGTTTTGGAAACATTTTTTAAAGATGCACTGAAAGTTATTTGTAGACCAGCTGTGAATATTTTTTATGTTTTTTTTTTTTTGTTTTGTTTTTTTTTTTTACTGAAGTTGCTCCCATACATGGTGGCGTTAAAATACCAAGGTTCCAGTTTGAAATTGGTAGTTTTCCATTACATATGGTATAAAGGTATTAATGTTCAGAACATAAATATCAACATGGAAAATGTTTTCTAGAGATTGTTGGAGGAAAACCAGTTACCAGTTAGAGCCTATTTACCACAGACCAACTAAAAGCTACGGAAATTAACTGGACATAAACTGATGAATTCGAATCTTAGAGACTAGTGGAAAGTAGGTCTCCTAATTGTTGATGACGTAGCCAAAAGATGGCGCTATTTTCTATAAGGATTAAAGTTGAGGTGTGCAACTTTTTATAGGAAACATCTGTTTTACATATTGAAACTGTCACTGTGTTGTGATGGTTTAGTAAGAGACAGATAATCTGAAAAATATCAACCTTCTCCCAGTCATTCCCTTATATGAATGCTAATGCGATTTAGCGTAGCTTACCGATAACTGTGGGTAACTAGTTTTCCTGGAACGGCAAGTTGTGTTGCTGTAATTAGCACACTGAGCAGTGCGCACACGAGATTGGTTGACAGCATTAAAACCATCCTACTGGATCTGATTGGATGTTTCTGCAGATGGCAGCAGTAGCTGAGGTAGGAGGCGGAGGAGAGCGATCTTTTCACAGATTGTCTGTCTCATCACGTGCCATCAGGACAAGGTGACAGTTTCACAAATACTTGACAAAGGATGGTAACATGGAAAACATAACGCATTTTATGAACATGGAGTGTTCATGATTGTTTATGACTGTTGTCCTGAAGTGTCATTCGGTAAATAATGACAATTTTAATCCAAAATTGACACTTAACGGACTTTTAATGCAAATTTTCGTACAACTTTGCATTAAAAGTGTCATTATTTACGGAATGGTACTTTCCTTTTTTTATATAAATAAAAGTCACACCAGATTTAAGGACTTGAAAGACACATAGAACGGGATGGTTGTTTTATTGGTTATTCAATTGGTCTTATTCACACTTATTTTCAATAAGACCGGGGGAAAAAACGCGTTATGGATTAAAATTCTGAGAGAACAAATTAAAGAATCTATCAGCATTCACATCAGAATCTACTCAGGGTTACGAGAACGTGGCTGTCTGGGTCCCAGTGGTGCCATTTCTATTGTTCACGGAACAGACCATGTTCTCTTACACCAGTATCTTTAGCTTACAGATAGCTGTGAACACCGAAGAGTTCATTGTTGGCCAAAGAGGTCACTTCTAAACAGGAAGTGACACTGATCTCTATTAGTCAGAGTTGGGAAGTTTGGTCTTTCTGCCATGCTAACGTGATAAAATGACTAAAACAGTATTAGACAGAATTTCCCCCAAACTACAGAAAAGTTGATGGACAGTCTCTGCATGTCCAGCAGTAGAACATCTCTCCTTTTACCACATGCTGTTCTAACAGTTTGCAGTTTTTTGTTTTTTTTTTCAGATGGGGTGGAAACCTTCTCTCAGTTCCTCAGGACGGAATTCAGCGAGGAAAACATTGAGTTCTGGTTGGCCTGCGAAGAATACAAGACCATCGATTCAGAAACCAAGCTGCTGTCCAAAGCCAAATATATTTATACTGTTTATATTGAATCGGAGGCTCCTAAAGAGGTACGGTGGTGGCATCTTTATGCTCTCTAGAACTGCGTAGACTTAATGGCGCGGAGCTGTGAACATTTAGCATTTTTCTTGGCTCGCCTGTCACTGAGGACTGTTTGAGATGAAATATTTATGTCGCCGTTGTAAAAATAATAGTGGGCGAGGACTAACACACTCTATAGTCATGAGCCTGTGGCGAGCTGACCTTTGTGAACAATCATTAGGTGCACCAGCTTGCTGAGGTCGTGTGCATGCATGCTGCAAAAAGCAGGCTGAGTTATTTCTGAGTGTGAGACGGTTTGCGGTTTCCAGACAATTTGAGCTTGGTGACGCGACCACCATCTGATGCGCTGTTCATGCAGCAGTTCGGGCCTCTGAGGAGTCTGCTCGCCTGGTTTGAGGTTTTGAACTGTCTTTGCAAAGCTAAAGAGAGCATCTCCCACACACTTTCAGTCTAGAATGAACACACATTTAGGGGTGAAAGGCTTTTTTTGCCTTCCTCTTCTTCTTCTTTTTCAGCACAGCAGCTTGACTAACGTGAGCGTTGTAGTTCCTGTTGTGGACGGTTCGTTTGCAGAAGAGATAAACTTCTACACCAGCATATAGGATAATAACGCAAGATATGACGGGCGCGTTTCACAAAGGGCATTTCTAAAATCATAAAAATGGACGAACGCGCTTCCTCGAGCAAATGTGGGACTTCCCCTGTCTTTCTTTGGGGAACCTTCCTCAGCTCTTTATCTGTTGGCGTATTCCACATTGTGAATCACAGAAATAACTTTCTGACGCTTTTGCTGCTGCTCAATAATAATTAATAGGAGGGCTGAAAGAATTACGATTCTTTCAGTAATTCACTATTCTGCCGATAAATAATCATTGGTACACTGCAGATGTTTCATTTAACCACTTAAGCTTATTTTATACAGACAAATCAAAAAATGCAAAATGGATATATTTTTATGCAGATTTGGCTTGGTGATTGCTGAGTATGTT
Source organism: Poeciliopsis paucimaculata (assembly GCA_903067055.1). NCBI lineage: Eukaryota > Metazoa > Chordata > Actinopteri > Cyprinodontiformes > Poeciliidae > Poeciliopsis > Poeciliopsis paucimaculata. The sequence goes on along the minus strand of CAEGAD010048670.1, from coordinate 61,728 downwards.
GCCATTTCCTCAAATTGCATGTTTTATAGTGATTAGTAAATTAAGTTGACAATTATTACAGTCACAATTAATCCCATTATAAATATAATACGGTCTTTATGATATGGTGGGAGCAAGGAAGCCATGAGAAGTTTGCAGTTTGCACCAAGCTGTGTGGGAGACGCAGCGAACACATGAAGCAATCTTCACTGGTCGGTTCAGACCTGAATGGGTCCGTCTGGCCTTTCAGCAAAGACTTCACACTGCAATGAAATGCACCAATCCCACCGTTAGGAATGGCTAAATCAAAAGTCCAGTTCTGAATCACGCTTGAGAATCTGCGGCAAAAGCCAGAAAGCAGATCTTCACTCACTGAGTTTAAGCCATTTAGCCAAACAATGTGGAAAAAATGTCAAAATCTGAGTCCAAAAGACCTGCAGCTGTAATTACAGTAAAATCTGATTGGTTGGATTATAGATATATGCCCGCTTTTACAAATGTTATTGTGAAACTCCCCAAATATGCACTACTTTTTGTTGGCCTAACCCATAAAACAGGAAGTTTGAGGTTACAATGTGACAAAAGCTGATAAGTTCGAGGGCTGTCGATTGATTTGCAAGTTTCTCTAAATCTTGACCAGCAAAGCTAAAATCATGCGCATATCTCTGTTGGATATTAGATTTTAATGCGCCACCTATAAGCCGTGTCTCCTGTTCTAACTGGTTATACTTGACATTTGACTTTGTTTTAACGCAGGTCAACATCGACTACAACACAAAGATGGCCATCAAGAAAAACATGGAGCACCCGACGCGGGGCTGCTTTGACGCAGCCCAGACGAAAGTCTTCAGCCTGATGAAGAAGGACTCCTACCCGAGGTTCCTGCACTCTGACATTTACATGCGCATCACTCGGAGGAAGGGCCCCGGATCCACCATGTTCCGCAGAAGGTCACGCTCCTGCGTGTTTAACGAGCGGGGGGAAGCCAAGACCGAGCCCTCAGCGTGGTAATCGCAGGCGTTGCACGGCTGTGTGGAATGGATTCGCCATCATCCCGGGGGACCGTCTCTGATTTGCAACACAACTGTTGAGACACGATGTGGTGTCTTAATTTAGGCCCCGCAGATTCTGATATGTACAGTGCAATATTTTTGTGTAACCACAGATTTCACAATGGATGACTTCCCAGACACAGCACCACAATGAATTGACATTAATAGTAATTTAAATGTACAATTTGGGAAATATTTCCTTCGATTAGTTTCTGTCAGATTTCTACCCTCGTTTCAGCTTGTTAAATTTTATCCTGTGGTTCTCTCGTTTGTTTAGAAACTGCTAATAGGGAAGGACTATTTTATATTACTATTTTAATTTACTTATCTTTATTTTCCTGGCGGTTTATGTTTCGTTTTTTTTATTTGTCTCTGAAGTTGGAGCCTGGATCTGTATTAATAATCATCTCTGAACCTCACTGGGTTCCAGGTACAGTTTACAAAAACCACTATGGTTTGCTTCTGTTGTGCTACGTGACCATGCTAATAACTATTAGCCCCCCGAGCTAATAATGACGGTATTCCTCTGAGGTTTATCCGTCCAAACGCCGTCGCAACATTTTTACCAACCAGAGCTTGTACAATGTTATAATTAGAATTAATTTATTAACTTTATGAAACAAATGTTAGCATTGCATGGCTGCCATGTTGGATTTTCAGGCCAGATTGTGTGAGAAATGTCTGACCTTTCAAGATGGAATACCAACTTTATGAAGAAAGTCATTTTTTCAAATATTAAAGTTGGACAATGTGACTTATACAATTTCAGTCAAATGATTAATCGCAGTAATGGGCTTTTTTGAAACCTGCCATGCTTTTGGATGCTTGGTACCCATTTGTTTCCTAGCAACTGAAAGCCAGCACAGACGGCTGTATTTTTTGTGTTTGTTTTGTTTGGTTTTCCCACTGTGTTTTTCGCTAAGCTAGGGGTAACTTCACGCAGACACGAGCATGTTAACAACGCCTGCTGTTTCACGCTCGCCTCGAAAACGAAGGGGCATTATTACCAGAAATGTGGATGTATGTATTCTGATTATTCACTTAGCACCAACAGCCCACATCCGTCCTGGGAGGTTATTTAGTGGCGGTAACATTTTCTGCTCTGTCGGCTAAAATATTCTGAGCCCAGAAAGGGGATTGCTCCGCCGGATGCTTTGTGGATGCGGTTGCCATTGTGATGCGCTGAAATCGCAGCAGCCTTCAGTGAGGATTTTCCTTAAGACTTTTCTTAAACCTCCCGAAACTTGAAGGAAGGGATGCGGTTAAAGTGCTTGTTGAGGCACATTCAACACTTTGTCCCCCCCTATGCATGGCCGCGGCACGTTACAGACTCACACTGTTATGCTTAAGTTTTCATTAAAACTGATGATTTGCGTCTCTTGCACTGTCGACAACCCCCATGTGAATAGCAAGCAGTGAAAGCCTGAGGTCGTATTGACTGCAAAGCACCTAACTGTCTTCTTAACATTGGATTAGATCATACATGTCTGCTTGTCGTGATCAGATTCCCTTCTCACGCACGCCGGGTCTCCTCTGAATACTAATATTATGTCACATTAAGATTGCTGTTTTTCAGTTGCCATCTCATATAATTTATGTATTACTTGATCTCTGTTGGTACTCCCACTGCTGTAAAATGTACATACTGTATGTGGACGACACCAAATAAAAAGAAACTTTCCTGTAAAATCTGTGTTAACGAGGCCATAAATGACATTAATTGCTTTGAGTGAGCGCATAAACAGGACAAATAGAGCTGTAATGTGCACATATTAAGCCAGTGGGAAACACCGGTTGCATGTACCTCCGCTATACTAAATCACTGAAAAATTAATGACCCATATCAGCTCTAACCACTCTAGTGTGGAATTATTTATGTTGCTGTATACTGCGCTCCTCGCAAATGGAAGTGAGCATCAACCCAGACGTGCCTCTGCAGAACATCTGCATATTTCCAACAGATTATGTGTCGACAGCATCGGGGGTTCGTCTCATTTGCGCTCAGGTTCCTAGTCGCCTTCGCAAGGTGGAAGTCCTTCACGGAGCATGTTGGTGTCAATCTCCTCGAAATCTGTGCTGAATATCTCAAAATTCACGTTATTTATTCATCACCCCCCCCCCTGGAAGATGGCAGCACACGCGCTGGGCTCTGGCAGGGTGAAGGTGTGGGTGGCTCGGCGGTCATGATTTCCTCTAATTGCCCGCCAGCATTAGGAAACATGGATCCAAAAGTTTCCCTATCGAACAAGTCACAACTGAAGAACAACTCCTCTTAAAGGGGTAGCACCGGTGGTATAGAGCTCCCAACGACATCTGAGTGTCACTGAAATCCAGGTGAGTTTTCCCCCCCCCAAGACAGACTTCTGCCATCTTTAAATGAAAGCCGTGCTGAGGTTAGAACATTGAAAACATTTCCTCTGAGCTACTCATAGAAAGTAAGGCAGCCTGGAAGGAAATCAATAAAATAACCATTACTTAAATTGATGAGACCTTTAAAAATTTTACGCTACTTTACCACAGTGTTCATAATGTCTTTTCTGTGTCTAAATGGTGCAGAAAACTGTAGGTTAAAATTGGGTCTTATATACATATCTATATATATTTAAATATAATATAATTTATTAGTTTTTTTAGGTTCTTTAGTATTATTAAAGGTAAAAATGTAAACCTGTTTCATTCCTGAGAGAGAACCATAAAAATAAGAACATAAAGATCCGGGCTGAAACTCTGGAGCCAAAACCTTTTTATTCTTCAAAAGAAACTAAACATCCCCCCCCCCCACACACACACACACGTTCCTTAAATAATATTATAGGTTGAGAACTTTTCATCTGTCCCAGTCTGAAATTATTACTACTATGAAATTTTCTTTGTTTTTTTTTTAACAAATACAAATTTTACCTGCAAATAGCCAACATCCCTGAAATTTCCTTTTAAAACTGCCTATTTTTAACTGCCTGCTTTAATGGTGCAAACATCAAAAATGTACTTTTGATTCTTACATGTTAAGTTCCCTCATCATAAATTCTTTCATGCATATTTTAAAAAATCCTTTAATCTCCATTCAGCTGTGGAAAACGCCTGGTTGGACCTAGCCCCGCCTTCGAGGACGAAGCTCCTCCTCAGAGCTGCAGTTTCCAAGCAGCGCTTTCGTCTCACCGGGCGGCCCTCCCCCACGACTCTCACAGTCGGCTCCTTCAGACTAGCCAACAGCAATTAGCAAACACCTGGTAGAACTGTTCACCTGTGGCGCTTATTATGGGAGCTGTTTCTGAGTTCAACGCTCAAACGAACATTTCTGGAGGGGAATGTTGATGTGATGGCATGCTGAAGGCGGAGTGTCAGAGTGAGCAGGAGCTTCTGACAGGGACAAAGGCCCAGTTTCAAGGCGTTAAATTACAAAGTCAAATTTCTTCTAAGTTATGTTTGGCATATGAAACATTTTCATAACAACTGAATATAACATAGTTACTGGATTGTGTAATAAAAGGATGCTATGTGGGTGGAAAACTCATAATACACCCCCTTTAATAATTTCTGTTTGCACATTCTGCTGTTTTTTTGTTTGTTTGTTTTTTGAAGATTTTCTTGGCTCTAATGGCTTTTATTTGAAAGTAGTCTGACAGGAAAGAGGGTAATGAGAGAGGGGCAAGACATGCGGCAAATGTCACGAGGTCTGGAATTGAACCTGCGTCTACTGCCACAAAGAGGACCACGGTTCTCCATGCATGGGTCGTGCTTTGCCCCTGCGCCACCACAGAACCCCATTCTGCTGGTTTTTGCATGATATTCAGGCGCCTTTGTGGCATTTCTGAATTTCTAAGTGTCTAATTTTAGACCCCGGCAGTTTGAATCTAAAGTCAAGACTACATACACTTAACACTGACTCATGGGAGTAAAGTGTGTGAGTTAGCCTCGATGTCATTATTAGGTCTAATGCGCAGTAGGAGTTTTTATATCCACTAGTTAATAGTTACCCTGAGTGGCACATTTGACATTTATTAATCCAAGTAGCTGTTTCACTCAAGAAGATCACTGGTGGCGCATAGAGCCAACCTCAGTTTCTAATACAAGTCATCATCGGCTTGTTTTTAAATGCCAGTTTAAACCTGACGCTGATTTAAAGATGAATCAGAAACAACTTTCCCACAAACCACTTTGATGCTGTTGTGATTGGACTCGCTCTAAGATGATGTAGTCCGCTTTGGTCTTGGCCCCTCTCGGATTAGCCTCTGGCTTAAGCCTCCATGGCCGACCACTCTGGATTTGTATTAAAGAGACTTATCCATTTCAGGTAACATTTTTGCTTACAACCTTTGATTAGATCCTGACCTCAAAATTCCTAAACTAATTACGAGGCAGAAATCAGTTTGGCTGAAGAAATTAACATGAAAATGGAGATAAATGCTGGTCAGAGGAGACCTACAAGCAAAATAGCTTGTTTTAAAATTGGCTTTTTCGAGCTTTGCATGATGTTATAATGTTATTCCCTCACCAGAAACGTACCTGGAGTGTTGCCTTGATTCTTTCCATGTATGTTTGGGAAATCCTCAAATCTCCCGTGGCAACCATGCAGCTATGGAAAATGCCTGGTTCGGTTTCCAAGTTTCCGACCTTCTGCCTCACAGAGCACGACTCCCCCACTCAGTTCCTTCAGACTAGCCAGCAGCAATTAGCAACACCTGGTGGATCAGCTGAGGTTATTATGTTAGCTACTTCTCAGTATAACGCTGGTAAAAACGTTGTCAAAGGGTTAATGGAGACATTATGTTGATGACTTCCTGAAGGCGGAGTTTCAGGAAGAGCAGGAGCTTCTTAAAGAGACAGAGGCCCAATTTCAAGGCATAAATTACAAAATCTAATTTCTTTAAAGTCATATGACATATGACTTTGACAACTGAAGTTAACATAGTTACTTGATTGTGCTATAAATGCCACTATGTGCCAGGGAACCTTTAAAGTGTCCAAATAGCAAGCTTAGCCAATAATTTCTCAGATACATGATCTAAAAGATTCCAATTCCACTAAGATAATCAGGAGTGTTGTGTCCCCGGGCTAAATACTCCGCAAGGTTTACGCAGGTTGATCACATCTCAGAAGCTCTTTTATCTGACCCCATGTGAGACAAATCTAGAGATTATTTGACTGCCAGACTCAGATATCGAGCTGCGAAATCCACCCCCTTTGAAAGTTAATAGCCACTCGACGCCCGCAACCATATTGACGAACCCGGATAAATCTCAGCGCAACTGCAGACACAAGGCCACATTACGTTTTGAAAGACTCAAGGTGAGCACCTCCTCCCCTTCCAACGCGATGAAGCCCTCGCCGAAGCGGCACAAACGTGCTCAGATGATGCCGTTAAAAAAGCCAACTCGACGCCAAGTGTGTGAATGTTGTGGAGAACAGGTAGCAGGTTTCTCTATCAGCCAGCTCCGCACTAAATATCAGGGCTCTGAGAGGCTGCCAGCAGCGTTAGATCTATAGAGCTGTGCCAGATATGAATCATTATTAAAAGGGTTTTTTTTTCTTTTCTTTTTTTTGTTTTCGCCGCCATTTTCCTCATCTGCTTATCCCATCAAAGTAAACAAAAGCCGTGCAAAACTGTAGAGAAAGATTACTTAGTTACTGAATTACTTTCAAGGCTTTTGAAATGTGTGTGTGTGGGAGGGGGGGAGAAGCAGGTAGAGGGGGGGCGTTAAAGGTCTTTTTTATTCAACCGTGGTCAGACAGGAAGTGGGTTATGAAAGAGGGGGGGAGATGCGGAACAAGCACAACGGGCCGGGACTCGAACCTCTGACGGCCACGGCAGAAAGGAAGCCATCTGTATATGGGTCTCTTCCCCTGCGTCACGCCGCGCCCGGTTCTTTTCTTCTTCTGCTTTTTCTCGTTTTGTTGCCTCCTCCTCTCCACCTGCTGCCTGGAGCCTCGGTGGAGGAATCAAAAACCCGTTCAGGTTCAAATGAATAAACCCAGCAAGACCAACAACAAAGGGAGAGTCTGACGAATCCAGGCCTGTTGTAATTGCACAACATAATGGAGTTCAGAGAAGCAGAGAGAGAGAAGAGCTGCGGAGGGCTACAGTGCCACCGTGTGTACGGTGAAGGTACTGCAACCCTTTCTAATGAAACTATGAAAACAAATTAGGTGCTCTTTAACAAAATGTGCCTTTTTAGATAGTCGGGAAGCACTCTGCTATCTGTAACCTCTAATGGCAGTGGGAGCGGAACGGTACGTTTTGAAATGACCAAAAGAAGAAGAAGAAGAAAAAGGTTTAATCTGGACAGAATCATCACAGCTGCTCTGCAGTGGCCGCGCGCACCCGGTGGCCCTTCTTTGAAAAACAAATTCCTCGCCTTGCTGCGTCTCCTCACATGCAAATAGGGGTTAGCCTGGGTGTTTTCCATCATCTGCTGCGATTTACATTCTCGCCTTGTTTTGGTTCTGTCACATTTCATCCAATGGTCAAGAAGGTCAGCACAGGTGGGGGAAAGAGAGATAGGGTGGGGGGGGGTGAGGGGGGAGCGAGAGAAAAAAGAAGCACCATTTGTATGTGTAGTGTGTGTACAACCAGCAAACCCAGGGGAGAAGTGAACACTCATATATAGCCAATGATCTGTTATGCTAATGCCTGCTGCAGCAAACGACACTGCAACTGTCTGTGGCTCCAGAGAGAAAAGAGAGAGAGAGACAGTGGAAATGCACCGAGATGTGTGGCTTACACATGCTAAAGCTGAGGCTAATAGAACTGAAAATGAAAAGCATCATATGGAGGCGATATGGATTCTGCTGCGCTGCCCGCCCCCTGGGGGAAAGCTGAATCAAACTATGAACATGTGGGCCGGAAAATACATTCAATTGCTTCAATCCACTCCTTGTTTAAAATGCTTCAGCTGCTCCGTACGGAAAGCCAATAAGCCAATTAACCGTGTTTTTGTCGAGCTCATGGTGGTTTGGTTTTTCGTCTGGGCTGTTGTCGGATGCTCAGCGTTCATTTAAAACTTTGAGAACCAGTTTGGACCTCCAGAAGTGAGATTTTAGAAACTTCGAATGCCTGATGGTTAGATAATTCACCTGTGGTGGACAGGTGTCTGGTCACTGTGAGTTTGCAGAAAAGTGAAGACGTTTCCGAGTTTTAGCGGCTTAAAACACAAGCTGAAAATGTTCCTAATTGGCAGATATTCCTAAAGACCTAATCAGCTGTGACTCATCAGGCCACTTTAAGTCCAACAAGAGTGGAGTAAGCTTCTTAGATTTTGAGACAGGTGCATCAGATGGTTTGTTTGTCTTTTTTTTTTTTTTTTTTTTTTTAAGGGTTTTATAGTTTTGGGGAAAGTTATTTGGTGAGTTGGACTGTGTTGTGAAGGCTCACACTAATCAAGAACGACTACAGAGTTCAGTTCACACACCATTAAACTGTGTATGCTTCAAGTATGGATTACTTTACTTGTTGATCTTTTTGTGACAGCGTAGCATTTTGATTGTTCAGACTCTGAGGATGTGGGACCCGGTTGTGTGAGCACATCTCTTTGGTTCTTTTTATTTTTTAAAGCTTTTACCGTCACTAGTTGCATTTATGCGATTGGTCACATACGAAGGTGTGTGACGAGAGAGAGAAGGAAGACATGCAGCAAAGGTCATCAGGCCGGGAATCGAACCGGTGACAGCTGCTGTTCTCTTCTTATTTGTCTCGACAGAGTGTCAGGGCCATCCTGAGAACTAATAGTCATGTTACGAGAATAAACTTGTACGGGAATAGCTGTAATATTACGAGATTAAAAGTCGAAATAATGAGAAGCCATAATATTTCTCGAACAAAGTCATAGCATTATGAAAACAGTCGTATTGCGAGGATAAAGTTGACACTTTATACATAAAATGTAATGTTTCAATTGTTGGCTGTGTGTTCTATGACTTTATGTCTTTGTGTTTTTATGATGTGAAACACTTTGAAATGCCTTATTGCTAAAATAAAATGTATTGATTTTGTAATAATATGAGAAAAGAGTTGCAGTATTAAAAAAGCAATTGTCATATGAGATTAGACATACTGTTATGAAAACAGCCATAATACAAGAATAAAATAATATTTTGAGAATAAAGCCACATTATTACAAAATAGCCATATAACACGAGAATAAAGTCAAAATAATATGAGAATAGTTGTGATATCATGACTGTGTCGTACGACTTCACTCTCATTATATTTTTTTTTAATTAACACGGCTCTGATACTCAGTCATACTATGCAAACTGTAGTTTGCATAATTTCATGCTTCAGTTGTCAGAAGCCAATATAGAGTTGAAATTGGGCTCATCAAGAGCAAATCTTTGAACTCCCGCGATACTGACGTTCCTTTTTTACCCTGACTCTGTTCAAACATCCGCCACGTTAAAGACAAAATCTCTCACTGGCTATATTTAACTCCTCAAATGTCAGAGAGTGAAGTTGGAAGTGGCAAAATTCATTAAGCTGTGAGTCATTCCCTTGTTTGTCTTGCCTGCACCTGCAAAGCCTCACGTCTCACTTCCTGCCTGCATCAGACTCCCCCATGTCTCAGAAACAAAAGGTCGTGACCTTTCTTCTAATATTGTTGCATTTGAAGCAACAAAAAAAAAAAAAGAGAGAGAGAGAGAATGTATTAGAGTCCAGCTTAAAGCAGGCTCCACCAGAAACTGAATGTGCTCAACAGCTTGAACCGTGCCCTTACACAAGCACACACACACACACACACGCACACATGCACTCTCATAAGCACAGCAGTCACCATGGCCTTACCTTTGAAGGTAAATGTCACTCACCCTGAATAAAGATGCTAATGTCTGTCCCAAAAGATTCTCAGTTCGCCACTTTCCTTCCCTCTCTAACAGAATGCCTTGTAACAAGCAGGAAGAGCTGTGGGAGATTCTTCATGTAAAAAAGCTACATTGCTAAATTCAAAGTTCAACATGACGTTAAATTTTCCTGTGTAGACGGTACCAAACTTCCTAAATGTCTCTTGCAAAAGTAAAGACATTTAATATCCAATAACATAGTGTCATCCTACTGAGAAACGGTTTTGGTTGGAGTTATACTAATGTCGACTAAAACACCAGGTGCGTCTGACAAGCGGTTGCCTTTCTGCTGAAGGTGAGGGACTTATTACCAGGAATAGCTTTACAGAACCTCAATTCAAAAATCCTAAACCAACCGTTTAAAGTCTGGATCGACTGAATTTGTTGGACGTTGCATAATGAGATTCGTTGGGTAAATGATTTAGCATTGCTAAATTCAAACTTCAACGCAAGGTCGTCAGTGACAATGTTTTGACAAACTCCCCAAATAACAAAAGTGAAGGTACTTAATATCCAGTAATACAGCGTCATGTCTCACTACTACAAGCAGTTTTGGTTGGAATTATCATAAATTGCTAATATCACAGGCGGTTAGCTTTATGCTAATGCTAAGGCACCTATTACCAGGGATAGCTTTGCAGAACCTCAACAGAAAAAGACCCCAAACCAACCACTTACAGTCCACAGACTGAAACTTTAAGACGTTAACACTTTCCCATTTTCTGTCTTTCCCTCTACAATCAACCTAAGAAGGAAGAAACATGTCGAATGAATCACTCCAACAAATTTACTCAACTCTCTTCCTGTTCCTCTGTGTAGCCTGACCTCCTTAAGACATCTCAACAAAAATCTCTACAAACCAGCCGGATAACTTCATGTCATAGAATCGACTCAAGTGAACTTGTCAGGCTTATTAGCAGACCGTAAAACAAGGACAGGTGTAGTTGTTGTCATGGCCTTTGTACTTCAGCAATGCTTTTCCTGAAACTGAAAGAACGGCTTTCCCACTGATCAACAGCTTCATGCTGAGATGTCTGACTGCAGTGAAGGAAGTTTCAAACGCCCCTGAGGGTTCATCATCACCTTTCAGTCGTCTGACTGAACATGTGTGCTACATGACTGCTTACATAATGAGGACGATGCAGAAGAGCTGAATGTATTCGGACAGCAGCAGGACTCCTGCAGAGCTCCTGAAACAATAAAAACAAAAAAAATAATTGGTGAACGGAGGAAATTCCCCTGAGCACATTTGACGTGTGTTGCTGCCGAGTTTGAATCCTTTTCGTTCCATGATCCTGGAAGCTCACACCAAGTTCCACCATGTATTTGGCTTTTAATGAATCAAAGATGAAGCCAAACTAGAAAGCTTTCTGAAAATTTTTTGTACAACCCAAAATATAAAGTTGCGGTGAGACGTTTGCATCCTTTTTCAATAATTATGAAGGTACTCTTAATTTCGAGCTATTTCCACATGCATGATTATGCAGCAGACGGCTTCAATTAATGATCCCTAATCGACAAAAGATCAATATTATACTGAGATTCACCTGAATCTTTAGAGATCATCCTCACAGTTATCTCTTTAATAGCCAAGGCCAAAAATTCTTGACTTTATATAATAAATCATCATTGACTGCAGTTTGTATTTTTGTCTTTGGCACTCAAGAGAGTCACTTGTACTCATAACAAGTGACTCCTGTGGAAAGTTATAAAGCTACTCGGTCACAGGTTGGCCAGAGTCTTATGGCAGCATTTCCTCACACCTGCTAAGTTCACAATCGGTTGTTTGAAAGCGTCGTGGTGCGGCGGCGGACCCAAACGCAGCAGGCAGTAGACGTAGAAATAAGTGGGTGTTTTAATGACGAAAACCAACCAACGAAAAAAAATCCAAAGCCCAAGGGTACGAGAAAGTCCAAAAACAAAACAAACTGGAAACACGAGGGAACAACAGGTGATCCAGGGAGGGATACATGAGTAGTTACAAGACGGACTGGCGAGCTGTGACTGGGATAGAGGAGATTAAATACTGGGAGGTAGTAAATGGAACAAGGGACCTGACGAGATGAGATGACTGGCTGCAGGTGTGAGTAGTTGGCACAGGAGTTTTCTGAGGGGCGGGGAGAAGACGCCACAGGGGAAAAAACAGAGAGGAAAAACCAGGGAGCTGAAAATACCTCCAAAACAAAACATTCATACTAAAGAAACCAGATAAAGTAGAAGACATAAACATACACAAACCTAAACAGAAAGAAGGCTGAACTATCAATAATCTATAGAAACTAGAAGATCTGAACAAAGAGATAACAAAACTAGAATCACTAAAGAAAGACTAAATAAACCTAACGTGACAAAATAACTAGAAACACTATGAAGGGCTGCAGATAACTAAAACAACTAATCACACTAAATAACCGCAAATAATAAAACTGAAATGACCATGAAGGGCTGACCTAAAGCGAACTAAAACATAATGATAAATAAGATCAAACCCAAAACCCAGAGTCCTGACAGTAAGTACAAAATTATTACAAGGTTTGCCGTTGTTTTGTTTTTTTTTTTAAAAATCCCACGTCAATGATTGCTTCAACTGTGACGATGTTACAACTCCTCACACTGTCAAATGAAATTCTGTCTGAGCAAAGCTTTAACAAAGTTTGAGCTATTTGGCTGCAATGACACCTAAATAAACGTAGCTCAACCTGTTGAAACTTGGGCACAACAAGGTGTTCCAACAGGACCACGATCCTATTCACACCAAACTTGATTTTTAATTGGATACAACTGGCCAGCTGGTAAATTTTTGAAACCGTTTCCTCAAAACCCGTCGAGGCCCAAACAATAGATAATTGTGAACGATGTTTAAAAGTTTGGCCTGTAGCATGAAACTTGGCGAAGTTATGATCAAGAAACACTAACAGTGGAAGTGTGAAGCTCTTGCACAAACTGGAAGCGTTTGCCCTCGCAATCAGATGAAACGTATGAAATGTTCACAGTTGTTCTTCGTTGCATCATTGCAACCAATGCGAAAGCAGTAATGACCACAATTCTGCACAATGATCAGAAATTTTGCCTCCAGATTTCCCGAACCCAAAATCAGCTGCCATCACAGTTTGAATCCTGCTGAATGGTTTGATCCCTAAACTCTGAGATCTGAGCTAAAATGACTAGAGGCGCATTGATTCATCGGTTCAAACCGGATAACATGTGAGGTTGATCTAAAATTCTTTATCCTGCATCTGGAAACATAATTTATGAAGCAAGAGCAAGTGCAAGCGCCTTAGACAGAATTATTCACGCAAAGTGTGAGAATGCGCTCCTGTAGTAAATGTGACTCTTTGCAGTCAGTCTTGCTCTTTTCAAACTCCATGCATTCTCACACAAGTGTTTGCCTTTTTTACGCTCCCCGCCTTGCAGTCGGCGCGGAGGAGGCCCTGGAGGCTCAGCGATTTCTTTAATGCTCCAAACTTCTGTCATGGCGGCATGTGAAGCCGGATGATAAATCAGCGTGTTTGCCACTTTTGTCGCCTAAGTAACGCCACGCGGATGCAAAAACTTCAGGCATGACGAGCTCCGTCCCTCGACAGCCGATTTGTTTACGGCCATTTGCGTACGGTCATAATCTTTTTACTCTGCGCTTCCTGATCGCTTGCTTGTTGTTTTAAGTAGGTTTGGTTTTTATGCTCAAATATCTTGAGCTCCACCTCAGCAATACCAACACCTCAAGACTGAATGCTCGTCGTCAAAGCCTTAAAGAACTTTGCTTGACCCCCAACCTGACCCCTACGTGCTGGAATTATCCAGTCGAGTCATGCAGTTATTCCTTATTAACACAACCACATGTGCCTATCTGCGATAACCACCGCTGTGGCCCAACAGGTGAGGTCAACCTAAATCACGGCTGAGCTCTCTCTTCCTCAAGTTGTGGTAGGATGCCCTGGTTCTCCCAACAACAACACTTTGCATGCCCATTTCCATATATTCCATCCTCACTGGGTGGGGTGTGTCGACGGAGTGGGGGAGATTTAGATTTGCTCAGTCACTCGACTCCAATCATTTGCGAACGGTCACAGCCCCAACCTCAACCTGGCAGGACCTCGTCTCCGTCGCCCGTAGCAGAAGACGAAGGAGATGGCGATAAAGTGAGTTTCTGCATGTATCATTATTGGGCCTTTAGTACATTTCAGCAGGGAACTTCACACAGCAGCAATGTCGAAAACACCAAGGAGTTTTTCACTCACTGTAAGTCTCTTTTTTTACTTTGGGGCATTAGTTAGCCTCACGTTGTGAAAATGGTTTTGCAGGATTTATCGGGATGTTGTAGATGTTTACATGTAGTGGTCGCACTAGTCATGGCTCTTGATGCTCTTTTCAAGGGTAGATTTTGTTGCTTTCCCAAGGATCCGCTGGACGATGTTGAGACTTGGAGCGAATCCGTGGATAAAGTCCTCGGTTGCAAAGGTGAGGATCTTCAAGTTTTGCTCCTTGAGTTGTTGACTAGGGGTAACCAGGGGCAAAGTCAACGGAGGCTGCAAACTTACAGTGGTCATATGGTCGAGATATCTTCTCATTCAGAGATCCTCCTTCAATTCAGTATTCCCTTAGTGTCCCTTAGGAATACTATACAGATTCCTAAGGGACATGAAATGTTGCTGCAACTCATCTTAATTCAAATTGTTCAAAGCGTTATAATGACAGCTGTTTGAGGAAACATCTTTTCTAGCGGTTTCTACGTCTGGAACAATTCATCATCAGTAATGAAGATGGTAACAGATCTTAAGAGTTTTTAATTCCCAGTTGAGACAATAGCTTAAACAAAACCAAATTTGCGAATGCTGATCGATACCAAGCTACGTTGTTGTGGAGAGTTAGCTTTCTCTAATATGTATTTCCATGTTTTTCTTAAGTTCCAAAAATTTAACATATGTGTCTCTGTGTGTAGGGGTGTGGGTGTGTGTGTGTGTGTGTGTGTGTGCGGGTGCGTGTGTGTGTGTGTGGGCGGGCGTGTGCGTGTGTGTGTGAGTGTGACAGGAATCTTTCATTCTAATTTCGCTGTCTTTTGTGAAACATGTGAAATGGTTTAATGTTCAGTCCCTGATGAAACGATTGTGAATTGAATTGAATTGAACTGACACAAATCTCCTGACCCGTGATTTCCAGCTGGACAAATAGCGTTCCGGGAGTTCCTGAAGTCGGAGTACAGCGAGGAGAACATCCTGTTTTGGCTCGCCTGCGAGGACTACAAGAAAATCAAGACGGTCCCGGAGATGATCTCGTCCGCCAACAGGATCTACTCTGAGTTTGTCCACTCGGAAGCACCTAGACAGGTAAAAAAAAAAACCCCACAAAAACATGTCGGATTGAGTCGCTTCCATTCAGAACCCCGCCACTCTGATGACACTCTGGGTCGTATTGTTCGATTCCAGATCAACATCGACTGCACTACCAGAGAAAACATCACAAAGAACATCTCCCAGCCGACTCTGACGTCTTTTGACACGGCGCAGAAGCTCGTCTACAGCCTGATGGCCAGGGATTGCTACCCGCGCTTCCTAAAATCTGACATCTATCAGGGACTCGTGAGGAAAGCCGACTCCAGGTGACTGTTCCCATGGAAAAGGTCCCGTGAAAACCTCCTGCCGGGCTGCGATGCTGCGTGGATAACCGGTTTATCCCGCACCGTCCTCATCCTGGGGCCTAGGGAATGTATCTTTACTTCTTCTCACCCTGTGTGGTTCTGTAGTGAGTTGCAGCTCTAGAGAATTTACTGTTTATTTATGTTAAGACGAAGCTAAACCTGTAGGAAACTGTGCACATACATCTTCCACGATTATCGATTTCTTCTAGTCTACGTCTACACAGAATCAATTCCTTTATTGTAAAGTATTATTACGACTTTGATTGATCATGGGGAAAGAAATGCTGATTTGTTCTGCAGGTTTTTCTCTCCATTTTAACATGCAAAGACATAGTTACATCTATCTTACTTACAAACTAAATCTGTTCGGCTTGGGTGTGGTCCTACTGAGTACAATGCAAATGAACGTTGATGATCTGCAGGGTGCAAAAAGGCCACTCGAACACCAGGTGGCAGCAAAGGTCTTGAAGGTACAAAAGCCTCCACATTTTCCCTCTGTGGAAGTCCAAAAGTGTCACAATTTTAGTGAGATAAGTTGAATAAATAATTTTGACATGTGAAAATTGGAAAACCTTAAAAAACACACATCAATTAAATAAATACATGTATCAACAATTATTTAATGTTCTAATCTTTAATTCAATTCCTGAATGAATGTGTGAATAATTTTTATGCATTATTTGATTATTTATTTTTATTACTTTGTTACTTTATTTGTAAGGCACAAAAATCAGAGTCAGTGGGAGGGGCAAACAATACTCTAGATGCATTTTTGTTATTGTGAAAGTTAACCCATCCAGATCTTGATTCAGTTCAATAATCATAATAATTTTGATTATTTCAAGAAATATGGAACCAACAAATAAGTGAAATAACTGTAAATACATTTAAAGCACAAGGAATTTTCTCTTAAATTGACAATACTGATATTTCCTCATTTGGTAATTTATTGACCCATTTACATATTTGAGTCATGATTTTTTTTATTTTTTTTATTATCATATTTACTTATTTCAATTTTACTTCAGTTATCACATTTAAGTTTTGGGGGATTTTGGGGGGTTTTTTTACAATTTTTTTTTTTGGGAAGCTTAGCACTACTGGCCTCCCGTACATTTCACTGAATCTGACCCTAGAAGCTCCATTTATTAGAGAAGTGCATGAATCAGCTCATGTTAACCTTAGAGCTGCAGCCAGACAGACACCAGACGGTGGGCGGGCCGGGGGGGGAGAACTGCGCACTCATTGCAAAAATGTACCTGAGGACAGTCAGAGCGCAACGTCTGAGCTAATCTGATCTGACAGCTCGCGAAATTTAGTTTTTGATCCTACATTTCAGGATCAAAAACCTGAAATTTAGTTTTTAAGCGAATCAAGGGTAGAGAGAACGGATGACTGTAGCCAGCATTCGTTTTGTTTCTGCTTACCACTTCTCATTGGGACATGATGGATTTTACAAGCTGATGGAATAGTTTATGCAAATGGATGCAAATGCAAAAAGAGCACAACCGTCTCCCCATCACGTTCAAGCACAAACACAACAAAAACTCTCTCGGAAAGTCTCCATCTTAACCTCAGGTGACACTGTATAAAAGCTTCAAAGAATAAAGTAATGTGCATCTTATCCTTATTGTCATGTGTTTTTGGTTTTTTTGTTGTCGTTGTTTGGAAAGTAGAAGTAGTTCCCGGCCTGGTTTCACCTTGTGACTGCTGTATGCTTCGTGAACACGTTGTTCAGTTTGTGTTGGCGGTACTGAATGTACGGGGAGTTTTATTTAAAGAGGTGTTCCACGTGTTCGGCAGAGCATTGTGACACCCTGCCACAACTTCCTCTGCCTGAGACGACTGCGGCTGCCGTCTCAGCCAGGAGCGACCTGGTGGAGGACGGATTGTTTTTGCTCGAGCCTCTTGTTTGTCAAAAGAACAGAACAGAAATAGCGTCCATTAGACGTCGTTTCTCTAATCCCAGTTCAAGCAGCCTCACGCAAAACCCCTGAAAACGTCACCAGCCGCTAATGACAAACAGCCGACGGAGGAACTGGTGAGGTGATGCAACCGATAAAGCCGAGAAAAAAAACTTGATAACACTTAATGTCACCGCTGCAAGTCAACAACATGTACAAAGCATTTCCTATTAGAAACACACGGATGGCGACGGGGAGATAAAGCGCTGCTTACATCAGTAGCAACATGTTAGATATGCTGAAATCGCTTGGGCGCATATTTCGAGAATATGTACGTCTTCGTGTTGAGTTTCTGGACTCTTTCGACGCTTCACAACGTCAGAAGTTCCACTGATAAAAATATCCGTAGCCTGCTATGTTAAACGTTGCCTGACCCCTTGAATTTTTTTTATGTGTGTTGTCTAAGTGCAGCCCTCAAGCTTCAATGCTTCATTGGGATTTTATTCAATACACCAACACGGTCTAAGATAGCAGCAGATCTCTCCATCCAATATGACGAAAACTAGCTTGCAAAAAAGGATGGGTGGAAACTTTAATCTCTTGGTGTACAAAGCTGGGAGACAGCAAAAGTTAAACATGAGTTAATATGAAATATTAGCTCAGTTGAGATAAATAGAAATGCAGTCACACTTTTTAGATTTTTATCTTTAAAGTAGTATGTGTTTTCCAGCCATTAAGTGGCATAATCAAGTAACTCTCTTCATTTGCAGAATTTGTTATAAAATTGTGCAAATATCAAATATGACTGAAAAGAAATTTTATTCAGGAAGTCAAACCAACAGGGCCCTTCCTTTAATC
The DNA here is from genome assembly GCA_903067055.1 of Poeciliopsis paucimaculata. Classification (NCBI taxonomy): domain Eukaryota; kingdom Metazoa; phylum Chordata; class Actinopteri; order Cyprinodontiformes; family Poeciliidae; genus Poeciliopsis; species Poeciliopsis paucimaculata. The sequence continues at coordinate 43,465 of CAEGAD010048670.1, read as the reverse complement.
CAGTGTTTCTCAATTCCAGTCCTCAGGCCCCCCTGCTCTGCATGTTTTAGATGTACCTCTATTCCAGAACAGCTGATTCAAATGATTGCATGATCATCAAGAGCTACAGAAGCCTTTTAATCACCCACATATTCAATCCAGCTGTGTAGCATAAGGGAAACACCTAAAACATGTAGGGCAGGGGGGCGTGAGGACCGGAATTGAGAAACACTGCTTTAATCCTTTAACAATGTTTTTGCCGGCGTTTCACTGAGAAGTAGCTCCTATAATGAGATGATGCTCACTAGGTGTTTGCTAATTGCTGCTGGCTAGTCTGAAGGAGCTCAGTGAAGGAGGGAGTTCAGTGAGGCAGAAGCTTGAGAAATGCAGCTCCAAGGGGGAGCTGCGTCCTTGAAGGCGGAGCTAGACCCACCCAGGCATTTTGTACAGCTGAATGGGAAATTAAAGAAATTGTCAACCATGTGTGAAAGAGTCAAAGCAGCACTCCAAGAATGTTATTAAATGAGGGCATAACATAATGTGAAGCTCAAAGGCAGTTTTACATGATACTGTCCCTTTAAGAAATAAAACATGCATTAATTCCCTTCCACTTCTCAATTATGTACCTACGGTTAATAAAATCATTATACTAAAGATTAGAATATTACATTAAACATTTTCAATACATAAATGTGGGATTAATGAAAGGTTGAAGGTTGTTACATGTAAAAGTGACTTTTTATCTGACAACCAAACTTCATCAGTGCACATATACTAGTTTATCAAATATGACTATAAATCCAGACAGAACAACTCGCACACACTATGATGGAAAAGCTTGAAACGCCTCTTTAATTATTCATATTTGGCCTCTTGGATGCCCAGACTGCAGAAGAAAAATCAAATTGAGGGGGGGAGGAGGGCCAGTCTTGTAACAAGAAAAAAAAAAATCTTTCTCAAAGGATCATGATTTAAAGTGATGACTTAAAAAAAAACAACAACTTGACCATCCACTGCCGTCCAAACCCTGGTGAAGTGAAAATACTGCTTTCTGTCTGCCGAACAGTTTTATCTGTGCCATTCATTTTGGATGCAGCAGAGGAGATGGGAACAAATTGTGTCTTTGTGACAAGCTGTTAGTAACAAAAAGCCCCAATATGCCATTTAAAACGGATTCTCTGCTCAGTTCCCTTTGCAGAAACGGCACAGGTTAATCCCTGGAGTTTAGAAGACTTTGTATTCCTGGATGATGTAAATGTCAGAGTTAAGAGGCTTAGCAAACAAAAACATTTGTCTGAAAATGATTGCTTGAAAATTGCTGAAAATAAAAAATACAAATATATATATATATGGATTTTATGATCACTTAGATTATAAAAAAACCTAAACCGGAAAACATTGAGAATCTATGAATGAAAAAAAGACTTTAAGGTGCTTTAACACGGGGGGTGTCAAACTCATTTTCCTTTAGGGCCCAATCAACGAATGTTCTTAAAAGGCCAGAATGTATTAATAAAACCCGTTAAACTGCTTAAAAGTAAATCAATTCTTATAATTAAATAATATTGAACATCTCTTCAGTCCCACCAGGATTTCGCAATTGTTTTGGGGATTTTGTTTTTTTTGTAATAAAAAAGTGTTCGTAGTAGTTATTTAGAAATATTTGCGCTTATGTATGACGGTATATGCGACTTTTTATTACTCGCCGGCGGCCAGATCATTATGGATCATGATTCAACATCATGTAAGGCTGGAACAGATGTTCAGTAGGAGTAAACTGTCTCTCAGATCCAAAGTATTTCACCATTTTTGTGAAAAATCTCCAATAAAATCCCTGTTATGCATTAGTACATAACAGGGATTTGTTGATTTCCACGATAATTCCCAAGAAAGTGGAGGGACAGATTTATGCAAAACCGATTTGAGGTGATGAAATAATGTTTAAGCACAGTGTTATCTGGATGGTTCTATTTATGTGGCCCTTTAGTTTCTGAAAAGCTATGGCGGGCCAGTGTTGGCCCCCAGGTCTTGAGTTTGACATAAAACCAAGAGGTTTTCTTCCAGGACTGCATCTGTGTTTCACATTGTGTGTTTAAGGCAGTGTTTCTCAATTCCGGTCCTCACGCCCCCCTGCCCTACATGTTTTAGGTATTTCCCTTATGCCACACACCTGGATTGAATATGTGGGTGATTAACAGGCTTCTGTAGCACTTGATGGTCATGCAATCATTTGAATCAGCTGTTCTGGAATAGAGCAGGGGGGCCTGAGGTCTGGAACTGAGTAGCGCTGGTTTAAGGTGATTCTGCAACGTCTAAAACTCACAAGTTTGCATATTCAGCTTCTACCCCAGCCGAGCAGGAACAGGAAAGTTTTGAGTTTGCTTTGAATGTTGACACTGCGGCTTTTTGTTTAATGAAAATTATTCTGATTACTTCCCTAAAATTACGCCACGGCCTCACAATTCTAATAACAAGCATGAGTTTAGTGATATATTGCTACTGGCCTGATTTAAGAGAAAATCAACGTTGTACAAGGATAAAGAAAAAAATGTGCCTTTAAATCTAATTCTGCATTTTGGGTTAAGTGGTGATTTTAGATGTAGCTCGGTGTTAGTCTGTGCATGTCAGACAGGTTTGCAGGTTTGCAGGTCTGCTTCTATGTTTGTCCGGTGACTGGATCAGGCTGTACCCCGACTCTTTGCCACTGAACTGCTGGGAACGTTTCCCTAAAATAGATACAGTATGAAGACACACAAATTGAGTGACCTTCTTTGGCGGTAAGTTGGGGGGTTTTTCCCAGCTATACACATATAGCCTAATTTCCATTTCACTTCTGTTTGTTACTGATAAATTCCGTTTGACCACATCAGAGAAGTGACACACCTGCACGGTTCAGTCTAATCAGAAAGCATTTCCAGTTACTCTTCTTCTTTGGTATTTCTGTTGCATGCAGGTCGGACCATTTCATCCAACCCTGCCTTCCCTTCATTCCTGAAACCCGACGCACGTACCTTGCATTACATTTATAGGTTTTATGCTTTTGGTTGAAGGAGATTTCACATACTAAAGATTTAGGATCTCTGGCTCTGTAATCCAGTTAGCAACAGCAGGGGTTCTGGTTGCCAACATCTTTCAAGGAGGCAACAAAGTAAGTGTCAGGAAGTGCCTTCACACATGCACTGGTACATCTGTAAGCTGCCATGATCAGTAATTATGGACTTTATGATGTTGAAAGCATAACATTGCCCCAAATGTCTCAGCATTCTGAATTATCAATAGTTCCTTTTCACTAAAACTAAGTACAATAACCTGACACCATAATAACTTCTGCACTAATCGTTATAGTTGACACAATAGTCATAAAATCGTTGAAATTCTTGGTAACTGCTGATCTAAGGCTGGCTTGTTTGAATGTCAGACAGATTTGTCACACTTAGTAACACTTCCCCATAGGTCTAGAGTCTAGTCATGCTGTACACATAGCATTGAAGGCTTTGCATTGCCCTTGGTGAGGTAAGGCTTGCCGGTGGAAACCCAATCTGAAGGTCACATGAAAGTTTGAAGGTTTCTGAAGAAAGTGGCCGACCTCTTACAGACTGGGCCCGCTCTGTGATTGCACATGTGAGCAACCTTTTTGGTCAGGTTGCTCCCAACTCTTTCTGCTGTGCTATGATGCAGCAGACCACTGACTGTAGAATAATTAATTGTGAGGAAATTTCATGACTTGCCTTATTGCACAAGTCGCATTGTTTCACCGTACCATGCTGCAGTTTACCTCCTGAGAGCTGTTTATAAAATTAGTCTCTCTGTCCAAGGGCTGATGTTTACATTGGAAGTGATCTGAGCCAGAGCTGTTCAATTATTTCAACACCTTTGGCATCCTTTCACTGCTGCTGCCTTGCATCAAGAGGTTCCTGGGTCCAAAGCCGTCTCATCTCAAAATCCATGTTTTTGGCCACGTTGAATTTAACTAAAAACCTTTGAGCGATCCTGGTGACAGTGGTAAGAGTTTGCCCTACAATTGGAGGGTTACCGGTTCGATTCCCGCTCCATCCACCTCTGTTTTTGTGGTCTTGGATGCGACACGCCACCCACCTAGCCTGTTCTAGGTGATCAGAAGGGCCGTGAGCAAGATATACCAGCCTGACTCCTGTCACACTGTCCCAGGTCAAGCATCTTTGAGGATCCTCAAAAGCGCTTTTAAACCTCATTAAAGATTATCTTCTACTTCACCTGGAGCTGTACAGTTATTCCCAGTTGCGATCATGTTGTTCCGATCACAGCTGTTTAGGTAACACTTAGTTTACTAAAGAGAGCACCACACGTTGTTGCAGAAGGCTTCCACCATGGAGAAACGACTTTGCAATTTTCATCAATCAATTTTTGACCATTTGACAATCTTTGAAGGTACTGTGAAGAATCGTACAAACTTACATAATTCCTCACCACGTTCGATAAACGCTTCTTAAAAAGTATTCATGTCACCAGCAGACGCAAAAACTGGGTAGTAGCACATTTCTGCATGATACTTGTGACCAATCACTACACACCACCGAGCTCCATGCCATGTAGTTTGACCCGGGCCTGGTGTACAGAACGGGAGGACGGCACAATTTTCGTCATGTGACTCTCAATGAAAGCCAGTCTTGATGTTTTGGAAGAAGTATGGGAGAACCTTTACTTGTAGGTTTGTGTGTGTCCAGGTTTGTCCAATGAGTCTGTGTCTTCCCCTGTGATGTACTGAGAAACTACCGGGGTTCCACATGTCTCGTCTCATGAAAATTGAAGGACGGATGAAGTGACGGTGTTACTTGTGGTTTTTCATGTTACAGTGTGTAATTCTGTTGTTGTTCAGCCTGACTACAAATGAGAGATGATCACCTCTGATTTAGATCATACGTCTGACCAACCTCCTGCTGCTGGACATAATATCTTAGAGGAGTTTAATGACTCGGATTCTCCCTGGGGGCAGGAAGAAGTCCTGTCTTGGTGCCCATGGAGGACCAGGCCTTCTCCTCTCAGCAGCTTCTCCTTTATGGAATCCACTTCCAGACAATCTGATGGCTCCACAAACCACAGAAACCTTCCAGAAAAAGAAACGAAACCTTTTCTGTTTCTCAATATTTACAGATACATCTGATAGTTATACCTTTTGACTGTTTTTGTAATTGTTTTAGCACTTTGAGATTTTTAAAATGCATGGTATGCTGTTGTAGCATTTATCTAAAGAGGTTTTTGTTGTAGTTCCTTTTTTACAAAGTTTTTTTTTTTAAGGACATTTAAAGTAGTTACTTGAATCTTGGGCCTTAAAAATAAAACCTGCCATGTGCCAATTCACAACCTATTGTCTATATGGCACTTTACAAATAAGGGTAATTCAATCCAATCATACATACATTCCACTTGAATCTAGCTATCAAGCCGAGCATCAATTTAAGTTCATTATTCAAATGTTTTTTTATCTGAGGAAACCCAGCAGATTGCTTCGAGTCGCTGAATTGCAGCATTCACCCTCCAGGGCGAGCATGCAGCGGCGGTAGATATTGACTTGCACCATGTGGTTGAATTGCAGCAATTCCTCATTCTGAAAATGCATGTAGCGACCGCAGAGAGCAAAAGTTCCACTGTAAGAGGAAAAAAACCTGGGGACTGAGAAGACAGAAGAACTGATGTAGAAGTGCTTTCTTTGTTTGAGAAGTTAATGGCAGTGGTGGCTCCTCTAGCAGCTTCCTCTGCTTGAAGTAACAAATGCATGGATTAGTTTTTCAGCACCACTCCTGCACAGCATATTTCTAAGGCTGGCAGTGTTACACTTAGGTGAGAGAAGTAAATCCCAGAAACCTGTTTAGTTTGGGATTTAAATGACATGTCCTGGTTAAAAGAAACGGCGAGGTTCTTTATGTTATTCCCAGGGCCCAATTTAACGCCCTCACTGTCAGAAATTAAAAGCTGAAATTTTACTGTCATCCACTTTATGTCTTCAAGACATCCCTGTAGTCTGCCTAACTGATCGGATTCATTTACAGATCTATGGATGAAAATAGTTGAGTATTATCAGCATAACAGTAAACACTTATTCTGTGCTGCCTGATGATGTTGCAAATTGGAGGTACATGTGTATTCATACCAGAAAGAACTGGACAAAGCACAGAGCCATGTGGGACTCCACAAGTAATCCTGGTTTGTGAAGATTTATCCTCCACGTGAACAAACTGCACAGTTTAACCAGCTTCGTTCTATTCCTTTGATACCTACAAGTTCAGGCTGTTGGAAGAGAATGTTGTGGTCAACTGTGTGAAAAGCAGCACTGAGATCTAGCAAAAACCAGAACAGACACAAGACCATTATCCGAGGCCAGGAGAATATAATTCATAGCAAAGAGAAATGGCCCGAGCGCTGGACCCTGTGGTTCTCCATGTCTACCCTACAATGTGAAGATGATTTACCAATGACATGTGAAAACCAGCATGTTCAGGTTGACGTTCTCACAAATGTGAGCTTCACTCAGGCATGACTGTTCAACACATTGTGCAAGGTTTTCAAAGTATTCAAAATAAGTTCAACCAGCATTACTATGCACGTAAACATTTTACCGGACCTGAGCCTCCAGCTCAGGTCCGGAGGCTCAGGTCCTGGAGGCTCAGGTTCCTTCACCGGACCTGAGCCTCCAGCTCAGGTCCGGTGAAGGAACTTCAACTTTGTGCAGCAGAGGAAAGCACACCGGCTGATTGTTCCTCTGGAATTTTAGAAACATGTTGGAAACCCAGAGAAATGACCAGCGGAGAGAGGAGCTCATGTTCAGTAGAGAAAGCAGCAGGAAGTGAAAAGTAGATCCAATCTCCACCTCACCACAGCTGAGACATTGTAATGTCAGAACCAGCAGCAGCCATCATGACACAGCTCCACAAATTGAAGAACTGAACCGTTTTTTACACAACTGAGTTGAGAAACTGATCAGGTCGCTGCTTCTTTTATTCCTCGTTAACTTTTCCTCTAAAGTTCACGAGGTATATTTCATTTGGAGGTATATTTCATTTGGAGGTATATTTCATTTGGAATTCATTTCACATGAAATGTTGTACAGCTGTTAAGTGAAAGGGAAAAAATAGTATTCACTTTACTAACAAACAAGAATCTCAGAAGTGTTTTCTAAGTTTGTATTAAGATTGTCTGTGGCGGCAGAACCATCTTTCAAAGCAATTCAAAGTCCAAAGGGCTTTGAGGTGTGCGTCTGCCACCGGCCGCGTTTCCATTGACCGTACATTGGAATTACCACAATAAATTTGCTGAATGGAAACATGTTAATTTTGAAAAAAAATAAATAACAGAAAAACCCATTCGATAAAAGCTATTTACGCCAGCTGAAATGTGATCAACAACCGGATGCTGCTACTGGTGAACAAGGTGAAGAAGACGACGGCCATGTTTTTTTAACGATTTATCGGGTGAACAGATTTATTCACGTGATTTTAATTGGCATTTGGCTGTACTGGATTTTATTTGGGGGTCTTAGTGTAAAGGGGGTTGCTTAGTTACAAACTTTAAGATTTGTACTTGTTAAAACAAAATTAACCACCTTATTTATGTCACTTTGTGTTGGTGTATCACTTAGAACCCCAGCAATATAAGGAGTTTTAACACTGTTCAAGACATACAAATAAATTTGAAGCCATTGTACTGAGCCTGAAGCTCAAGGTTACCTCACCTTGTGCTTACAACCACCAGAGAGCAACTCGGCTTTAGCAACAACAATCTTCAGCCTTGTCAAATATGGAAACACTGACATGTGTTGGTGGTCTAAGAGTCAGACCACAGAACCACACTGCCCCGGTTTAGTTCCGACGATTGACCTTTGTTAGATGTCTTCCCCCCTGCCGGTTCACCCCCATGTTTCCTGTCTGCCTCCACTGGCACAGATTTAAGCCTCCAAAGAAGAATTAGAATGGAAACAGAGAGCAGTCACAGAAAGAATAGGCCCACACAGGGTGGGCTGCAGTAATGAATGAGGTGGGGAACGCAACGCAAGTGTTCCGGTGCAACCTTCAAGACTTGACATGACATAACCCCAACAGATGAGGGTAAAACATTTACATTTACAAAGCTTGAAGTCATGGGGAGGACGAGGTGGGGATCTGCGGAAGTAAATAATACACTTACCTTCATATGTATTAGGACTAAAATTCTAAAAACTCAACGGAAAATCATGCAGAAAACTGAACCACCCCAAACCCTCACATCGCCCACCAACCTAAACACTACCCCAACAGAAACGCTCACGCTAGCAAAGTAAGAAAATAGGTCGTGGTTGCAAAGGCCAAAATCTTCTCATAGCTTAACTAAAGTAACAATTTGATATCTAAAAAACTTAACCACCCATTTTTGCTGCAGACAGCACAACTGCACGGTCTAATACGTTTCAGCACAAATAGACCACAGAACGTTTACGCCATCGGTTTCGTCAATTAAACGAACGTTGCTACCGGTTACTTTGAAAAAAATACAACCAAGTGAAAATTTTTTTGAGCAGTAGCATCAAGATGTATCATAGCATGAAGATATCTATATAATAATCATGCAGGAAGTGTATGGGTAGTGGTACAAAGTAGGAAAAACAGTTTAATAAGATTAACTTACTACTCTATATGGATGAATTCAGTAATAATCTGTCCTTATGTCCTCAAACGTTTCCTTGTGAGTGACATCCCATGAGTTTTAGTGTTGTTTCTTGCACAGTTTTAGTAACTGATGACAAACTTAATAAAAACTACAAAATGATGTTTCAAGTCTTTGTAACCTGAGACTGGAGACGATGTACCAACTGCTGCGCTAAAATGTTTGACGCAGCGGCTGAATCAGTAAGAATACCTCACAAAAAACACCAAGAACAAACTTTTTACAACAAAATACAAAGCAATTAGTTGATATAACAGTCAATAGGACCCTTTTGTTCTCATCCTATAACGTAAGCGTTCTAATTTTCACCATTTTTTTTCCTCAGAACTGCCATAACTAGCATCCCTCGTACAAAACAACGTAGAAACAGACTTCCAGTTGACCAAATCTACCGTTTGGCTCTTTAACATGAAGGATGGGAACCGAAGCGAAGTTTCGTGCTGTTCTTTGTCTTTTTGTTTGTTTGTTTGTTTTGTTTTTGACACACTCACTGAGTGAGAGTGAGATCATGCTGGAGGTAAGTAACATGCAAATAACGGATGACATCATCCGAGTTGGCCAGTTCAGTTGAGTGCGTACTGTGCACCAGTCTCACACGGTAACACGACACGCAACATTTCATTCGGAGCGGCTCATGGTATCGGTATCGGTGTCCATTTAGTCCAGATTCCCTTTTCGGTTCAACAAATAACTCACAGCATGAAAGAATGAAATGATTTATAGAAAACTGGACATTAAAATCTCCTCCACTAGGTTGTTTGGTTGTTTCTGAAATGTCTCCAGTTGAATGTGTTTTGGTGCAGTGTTTATAATTCTGCAACAAGTGATTATTTTCTGAATTAAATGAGTTGTCAAAGGAAACCTGCTGCTTTTTAAAAGTAATCGTAAACGTTATGCGGTCTTTAAAACATTTCTTTGAAAAACAATGTTTTGCACAAACTTAGCAAGACAAAAGCAATTCCATTATACTCTGATAATAAACTCAAAATGCAGAGAAACATATTGTTTTTAGCTTCCATTGCCAATAGTGGCTGGCATCATAAATTAGCAGGTCGGATTGTTCTTTTTTTTATATTTTTGTAAGTTTTAAGTTCACATTTACTTAATAAAACACCTTTCAATTATTTGCCAAAAATTTCCCTGTCGGCAGATTTTCTTTAGCACCTATGGAAAATGTTTTTTGTTTTTTTTTTAAATAGCATTTTGGGAAACTCAAACGCCTGGATGTAATGCTATTAACAAAGCAGCTAATTCAGGGGCGACATTCATTTTCTTTGGAGCTGATTGGCTGTAACCCCAGAAGCTGAGTCCTGCATAATAAAACATATTTGATATTATTAATATAGACAGCTAGGAGCGGTTTTAGAGGGAATCTCACGTATTCCTCGGTTATAATCCCTAACATACACAAATATGTTGTAGAATGTAAACAGGCACTAGCAAACCTTCCTAGTCAAGGATTGGAGGATTTTTTTTTATTGTCATGCCATTTTGATTGTTTGTGGTGCGAAATTTGGACTCGGCTCCCAGATTAAGAAATCTACTATACAAAACAATAAATAATAAAGTCATTTATGTGACATGTAGGTATTTGTGTGAGTGAATAATTTATGAAATGAAGCTGTATTAGGTGTAACTTGAGTTCAGGAGTCTGATGGCTGAAGGGAAAACTGGTTTAAATAGTTTTAAACTTAAAACCATTTCCTGCTTTTGTTCAGCAACTTCTTCAAATTTGACAAAGTTTTGTCTACAGGTTCTCGGTGACCTTGCATTACTCAGCTGATTCATACTCACTCAGGGGCTTCTCGAAATAACAGGAGTGCTCTGTGCTAGTGGACAGAAAATGAACTGACGAGCAGAAAAGCTTGTGCTTTTAAGTAGAACACAACTGGTTGGGTCCCACACGGCTTTCTTTAGGTAGTTGAGGCTCAGACACAGGCAGGCTGTGCACAGCTGCAGTTTCACAGGCTGGGCTTACTTTGGGTTACAGGAAGTTCAGTGTTTTCTCTAAGCGTTTGGCCTAGAAATGCAGACTTTCTAGAAAACGTGCAACCAAATTGAACTAGGACTGCTGGGAAGAGACATGCTCGTGAAGCTGGCATTGCATTTTCACGAAATTATCCAACACCTTGACTAAAGCAAACCAAAAAAATAAATAAATGGTTACCTTCTGCTGCAGGTTAGCTAAAAGTCAGCAACCAGAAGCTAAAGTTCAAAATACGACTTGCAAAATGACTTTTTGGGCGAAGTGAGGTTTAAATTCATTTCTTGTAGTTTTACTTACATGTTGTTTCAACTTCAGAAAAGAAAAAGCTATGAGAGAAACACTGGTTTCTAGTGAATTTGTTTCAGTCAGCAGGGTTGCAAAGAGCTGGCAACCAGGAACTAAAGTTCAAAACAGGACTTGCAAAATGACTGAATATTTTTGGGCAAAGTGAGGTTTAAAGTCTTGTTGATGCACTATCGTTTGCAAAAGTTAAGTTATTTCCACTTCAGAAAAAAAAAAAACCTTGAGAGAGAAACAGTGCTCAAGTATGGAGGGGTTTAGATGTCTCTTATTTAAATGTGACAGTAGATTTCGGTGCTGGAACGACTTCAGTATCTTGTTGTCCAAATCCTGTAATACTGACACTGCCTCCGAAGGCAAAGCAGCCGAAATACAGAAGCATTTGCCTATGCTGCTGAAATGTTCCACCTGCGAATTTGCATCTCCAGACCTTAAGCCAAACAATGCAGGTTGGAGTACAGTACATGCAGACAGACAGCTGAAGCTCTATGCCACACGTTTTGCGCGGATGTTTGCGTCATCCACAACTTCCTCTGCGTGTGGTTTGTTCAGCGTTGCAGCTCTGACGTTGACTTCTGCACATATATAGAGGTGCTGAGCGCGCTCGGCGAAACAGATGCAGTTGGAGAACTCTGAGAGCAGCCTACCAAAAGAAGCCGCACATGTACAAAGCGCTGTTGCCATGCCAAGTCTAGCCACATTGACACCGCCGCAACACCTGAACATGGACATCGACAAGAAAGCTGTTGGATACAGGTGACTATTTTATTCCAAATAAGGCTTTCTCTTTCCATTTCTGCTGATCACCTTTGATTTTTCAGTCAAGTAACTCGTGCTGTCTTGTGTTTCTTGTCGTTTAGCAAGGGAGGAAACCTAAAGTCTCGGCTTCAGTGTAAATCATCTCAAACAGCCAACACAGAGGAGTAAGTTAAGAAATCTCTCGCCATGAAACTCAACATCTCCGCTATTGCTCCTTTCACGTGTCAGTAACAACATGCTCTCCTTTTGCAGGCTCTGTTTTGAAGAGATGTCCCAGTGGTCACAGTCACTGGAGAGACTTCTGTCCTCCAAATGTAAGTTAGCCAATAAGTCATCTGGTACGCAAATCCTCCAGTTAGCATCCCTCTTGAATGTCGACTAATTGCTGCTTGCTTTCCCAACCTGTGCAGACGGGATGAAAATATTCCAGGCCTTCCTGAAGTCGGAGTTCAGTGATGAAAACCTGGAGTTCTGGGTGGTGTGTGAGGACTACAAAAAGATCAAGTCTTCCTTCAGAATGTCCTCGAGGGCCAAAAAGATCTTCAAACTCTACATCCAAGCCGAAGCTCCCAGAGAGGTACGCATAGGTTTTTTTTTTTTTATTTTATTTTAAATGAAAGATGTTTTCTTTTCAGTACTTTTCTTAAAAGCCAGCACTGCTTCAGCAACTGATGTTATGTTTCTTTAAATTCCAGATCAACATCGATCACAAGACCCGGGAGGTAATCAGGACCAACATGAAGGTTGCGTCTGCAGTGTGTTTTGAAGAGGCCCAGAAGATTGTCTACGGGCTAATGGAGAAGGACTCATACCCACGCTTCCTAAAGTCGGACATTTACAGGACTTTGCTGGACTCTACATCGGCGCCAATGAGGATGTAAAGAAAACACAGGCCAGAGGCTTCGCCGTACTGTAAAGCATTGTCAAACCCTTGGGCAGACTGAGAAGAAGCGGCACCGAGATCCGGGGGATTTTTGACCCGTCGGATTCGATCTAACACGTTCGCCGAAACGCCTGGACTTTCCTCTATAGTCTGAGAGGCACTTAGGGATTCTCTTTACCACGTATAACTCTGCTTGGGGCATTTTTGCTTGTAAAAACAGCTACGTATGCAAATCTGAACAGTCTCCTGAGCTAGTGTGGTCTCTGTGGTGTCTGAAAGCGCAGCTGATCCGGATGGAGCTGGAAAGCAAGAGACTTTCCGAAGAGACGATGACTGTGCAATGAAAACGCTGGGGACTTTCTGCGAGTGACGGCTGAAACTAGACAGTCCCCCCCTTCCACCCGAAATGAAAGCGCACACTGGAGTAGTTATCTACAATTTGCACTTCCATTCAGGTTTATTGTTATCGCACTAAAGCAATAGCTAAGTAGATGCTATCAGAGGCGTGGGTTGTTTTTTTTTTGTTTTTTTTTTTTATCTTTATGCACAATTTTACGCATTCAAAATGTTTCCATTCTGACATCAGAGTCACTGAGCTGATATGTTACAACTGTAATCAAATGATATAAGCTATTTGTTATATATGTACTTGGGAGATGCGGGGGTGTGAATGTAAATATTAAAACTGATTTATGGTGTTTAATAATAAAAAAAAAAAAGAAAAAAACATACTTGGACTCAAAGGCAGGTGTTTTGAAGTGCACTCTGATTCAAACCTGTGTTTGGCAGACAGGCGGCCGCAAAACCAGGTCAGGCGTAAGAATCGCATCGCCTCAACGCAACACAGGAAGCAACCCAGTCACTAATTCATTCAGTTCTTTCTCCTCATTCGTTCATTCATCTACTTACTCATACCCAGAGATTTTTTACTACCCAGCAGTTTAGAAATGTTCAAAGCAGCAGAATGTACAGCAGTGACGTGACTGATGCATCTGGAACAACGAAACGAGCTGGTGCAAAAAATAAAAAATAAAACAACAGAAAAAAATTTATAAATTCAGTTTGTGCTGACCCAGGTTTCACATTTGAGTTCTTAACATCTCAGCACCGCTGCTTTGTTGTTGCCTTTTCTAAAGTAAGAAGATACCAGTCCTATCAGCCAGGCCAGCATCACACACCGCTCTGTGTGCCAGGGTTTAAACAAACCCTGCGGCGGCGGGCGCCGGGCCAGCATGAAGCTGATCCGACGCGTTCCAGACATAAACAGATTCAATTTACTGCCACACATGTACGGGACTGTGCAGATATACACTTGAAGATACTTCACTCGACCCAAAACAGGACTTAGAACAAACTTAGAGCCCAGAGAGACTTCTACTGGCATCTAGAGAAAATACTCATTATCTTAGATCAACATTTAGCATTAAACTTCTAACATCGGAGCAAGATGTAGAGAAACTGCTGTTGGTTTACAAATCCAAAACAAACTTAGAAAGTACTATCTAATTTTATCAGAACAAGAAGCAAGAGAAATCCCTAATAGCTTATAAATTACAGACTACTTATTCTTATTAAACATGGGGAACCAATATGTAGTTTTATTCTTTTTTTTTTTCTCTTTCCTTTGCTTTGTTGTTTTGCTGTATTTCCTTGTAATTCACGTAAAGCACTTTGAAATGCCTTGTTACTAAAAATGAGTCTGATTTTTGCAGCATCACGTCTCACACTGCTTTTAAAGTGCTGGTGAAATCTGGATTCTGTCCCTCGTGGAGTTAAAGGGTCATGTGTATCTGAAAAAGAAAAAAATGTGTTTGTGGCCGTGCCAGGTGACTTTCATCATTTTCTTTCTTTTTTTTTTACTCCTGGTTGACCTGACCTTGTGGGGTTGTGACATAGAGCTGTTTGACGCAAATTGCATTTTATCGAACCACCATTTTATACCCACCAGGGGAACATTTCATACCCGATTTGGCAACTGATGATTTAAAACATTTTTATGATCTCAACAGTTTATTAAGAGGAAATATGGTTAAATAATTTAATCCTTTCTACCAGTGGAAGAGTAATTTGGTTTATTTGGGAGGTCAAACGTTGTCATATAGAAGTTATCTGTGCTGAAGAGGAATCACAACCAAAATAAATGGAAACTGGGTAAATTGTAAAGTTTCCAAAAAAATAATGACTATCTCAATAATTCATAAAAAATAAATAAAATTTTTAAAAAAAACAGACTTAACCACAAAGAAAAAGACTTTGGCTCTCATTAGCTGCATTTCCATTGACCATAAAATTGCGCATTACGAACATAAATTTGCAGAGTGAAAACACGCCAACTTTTTTTTAAAAACTCAACTTTGCACCAGGATGAGGTTGTTTTCAAGGCGTATCAAAATTTGTATATTTTGCAAAACTGCAGCACAAACTGAACTTTTTTCGCATCACACAAGTCATGTTACGGCTGGCGAAAAAGACAAAAAAGACAACAGGAAGTGGAAGGATGATGACACGGCATGTTTTTTGGACATTAATGGAATACTGACAAAGTTTTGCCCACATCTGTAGTGGAAACACAGCTAGTGGCTCAGGGTACATGTGTCAAACTCAAGGCCTGGGAGCCAAATATGGCCCAGCTGTGGCTTTTTATGTGGACCTCTTGACTCCAAATTACATCCTTACATGCTACTCTTACAGTTTTTCACCCATCTGCAGGATTCACACAAAATCAACAGATCTCCACATTTTCTGCTAATTTTCTCAAAATCGTCAAAAACATTGAGCTGAAATGGCTCAGTCTCACTGAATGTCAAGTTATAATCCATCCTTCCATTTTCTTTTACCCTTATCCCTAATGGGGTCGGGAGTTGCTGGTGCCGATCTCCAGCTGCGTTCTGGGCGAGAGGCGGGGTCACCCTGGACAGGTCACCAATCTGTCACAAAGCAACACAGAAACAAACAGGACAAACAACCATGCACACACACACTCACACCTAGGGAGAATTTGAAAAGACAAATTAACCTAACAGTCATGTTTTTGGACTGTGGGAGGAAGCCGGAGAGAACCCACACAGGAAGAACATGCAAACTCCATGCGGAAAGATCCCAGGCCGGGAATCGAACCCAAGACCTTCTTGCTGCAAGGCAACAGTGCTACCAACTGCGCCACTGTGGAGTTATAATCCCTAATTGATAAAGGGAATAAAAAGTCAAATTAACAACAGACATTATAGCAAATATCCTAAAAATTCCTTACAAACATTTCTAAATTGGCACCACAAAATCTACTATTTTGATATCAAAAAACACTAAAACAATAACAAGGAACAATTTAATTAGTTTTATTAAGATATTCTGGTACAACTGGCCCTTTAAGAGGCCTGTATTGGCTAAATAATTTAATCCTTTCTACCAGTGGGAGAGTAATTTGGTTTATTTGGAAGGACATAGCCTTCAACATTTTTCCACCCTGGGAAACAGATTGAAAGGCGGAGCAAAAACCCACAACTCGTAGTTGCTCACTAATCAAAATACAGTGTTTTATGCCTCCTTCTATGAATGCGTTTTATTTTGTGTTAATGCCAATGTGTATTTAAAGACAAGACTTTTGAATTTTGAAAATCTTTAGAAAACACATCATCATAAATTTCGCAGCCCCCCTCAATCCTCCACCAGGGTGAAGACCTCTGGTTCAGTGTCACATTTTCCTCAAAAGTAAAAAACAGACATTAGAAGGTGCAGACTGGAGGTTCTCCATCTTTAAACATATAAATAGTGTTGATATATTTCAATTTATCAACACTTAAAAATGTGTTGCACTCCGTCAAAGTGCTTCGTATTTGCCTCATAAACAGTTTTGTCTTTCTTAAGCCTACACAGGATCTGTTATCATGTCAGCTTTCCTGTAATGTTTCTTTTTTTTTTATTTTGGCTTTTTGGGGACTTTTCGTGTTTCTGAATGGGCTTTCTTCTCACTACGCTACAGACCTGCTTGGTTTACCATTCAGTCTCCTGTTTATCAGAACAGGAAACACGCCTCAGCTTCACAAACGTTTGTCTTCGTACAGCAGAAAGGATTAAAACTGAAACTGCATCTGTATGAGAGGGAGTGTGGGGGGGACACCAAAAAGGAAGTTTATCTGTGAGAACACAGCAGGTATCAGTCTGTAAAAGGTTACAAAAAAACTTAAAGAGGAAGTGTTTCGGGCCTGACTGTTTCACCACATCCTCTTTTGATCTTGTTCATGTACTTTTGAGCGAGCGCAGACGACGACAGAGTCACATACGCAAGTTTTCAAAAAGTATATATGTATTCTAGAAACACTTTTATGCTTATATACTGAAATGAGCAAAAAATTGTAGCATTGAAATCCCCTATAAGTCGTTCACGTTCTTGCCCAGCAAGGTTTCAGAGACGTTAAAATATTCCTCCAGGTCAAAATAAAAAACCTCCAGCACATGAGATGGAAAGTGTTAGAGAAATTTGAAGTGATTTTGGTCGTCACGTGCATCGAGACAAAGTATTTACCGGGATCAAATTACCCATAAGTACGATGCTGTCGGGCCAGTTAGACAAAGCGGCCTTTGTTCCAGGTGTGTTTCACAGGCAGGTGAAACAAGTTGCCAGGTGGAAACTTGGTGCCAGATAAAGATCCGCTTCCATCGGTCAGGATTAGAAATGTGTATTTTCAGGGGTGGCAGGTGAAACGTGAGTTAGACAGATGGAAAGAATCAAGAGTAAGGAAATGAGATGGAACGATTAAACTAAAGGCGAAGTCACAGTGTGCAACAAGTCCTTTAAAAGAAAGAGTTAAAGTAAGATAAAAGCAAATGTGAGCTGCATTCCTAACCAAACAATCAGGATGTTTGGACTTTTTTTTTTTTAAATGCATTTGTTTTATTTTAGCCAGATTTTTCCGGCTGTCTAATGCGCCCACCAGCACAAACACCAAAAACAAGAAACAGAAGTGCCTCTTTTTCATATTTTCACTTTCTATTCCAGCTAAAATCAGCCCAGACTGCAGAGGCAAACGTCCTTCCATCAGAACATGAAATGTTAGCGTTATTTGCTATAATTAGTTTTTTTTTTTGTTGTTGTTGTTTTTTTTCTAAAGACCATCCTTTGTCTGGTGTGTCGATTGGTCACACGGTATATTTAGTCATTTAACCATAAACCAGTACAAAATATCACATAAATGAGGATTTTATGTGGGGTGATTTTCTTCAGCAGGGGTAGCGAAGATGGTCAGGGTTGGTAGGAATATGGATGAAGCTGAAGTGCATACAGAGCAATACTGCAATTTCAACTAAAGACTTGAAATTGCCACAGACATTCACAATTGCATATAGAGCACATCCAGAAAGTATTCAAAGTGTCATCCAAGTTTGGAACCAGCAGGAGTCTTCCTACAATTGGCAGTCTAAGCTAGGTGACTGGGGAAGGAAGGAGACCAAGAACCCAATGGTGTCTCTGTCAGAGCTCCAGAGTTCCTCTATGGAGAGAAGAGAACCTTCCAGAAGGACGGACATCTCTGCACTGTTCTACCAGTCCGGCCCTTGTGGTAGAGTGGCCAGACGAAAGCCTAAGGCTTAATAAAAGTCACAGGGTAGCTCGTCTGGAGTTTGCCTACGGTCACATAAAGAACTCTTGGACCAGAGGAAACAAGATGCTCAGGTCTGATGAGACAAAGATTCAACTCTTTGGCGTGTTTGGAGGAAACCAGGCGCAGATCATCTGCAGGCGAGTACCGTCCCTACAGTGAAACATGGTGGTGCCAGCAACATGGTACGGGTAAGTTCTGCAGCAGCACTAAAAGGCGGACTCGTCACGACAGACGAACGAGTCAGATGGACTGGTCAGACAAATGCAGCAATGTGCAGAGACATTCTGGATAAAAGCTCCTCCAGAGCCTTGTTGTCCTCCGTCTGGGGCGACGGTTCACTGTTCAGCAGGACAACAACCACAAGGTCTCTAAGAAGTGGCCTTAGAACCTCTCTGGGACCGTCCTGGTGGGTCTAAGCCAGGGTCCAGACTTGAATCCGATTGAACATCTCTGGAAAATGGCCGACAGCTGTCTCTGATGGAAACGAACTGCAAAGAGAAATGAACCAAACTGCCTAAAAGTAGCTGAGCTAAGCTGGTGGCTTCAAATTCAAAAAGACCTGAGGCTGTCATCGCTGCCAAAGGTGGATCAGCAACGTATCAAGAAAGGGTTGTGAAGGCTTAACTGAATGTGATTTCCTGTTTTTTATTGTTAATAACTACAAATCACTGAAAAGCTTTTTCTCCACATTGTCATTAAGGAGTATTTGTCAAACTTTGATAACTTTATAATAAGCTCTTGAAAGAGCTTGCTGGGCGTCACACCGTTGGGTTATGAACGAGGTTACTCTGTCATGTTGTGCAACTGTTCACTCGGGTGTGCTTTTCATGACGCCGCTTTGCAAAACAAGTGTTGTTTCTGTTCACATACCCACCGGTCAAAACCTCAGGCCTCGGGGAGTTGCTCAAAGCAGCCTGACGTTACGCGACAAAAATGTGAGCGGTGTCAAATTCGGTCAAGTTCTGGGAAAAAGCTTGTATTCTCCTGTGTCAGGTGACGTTGCTTTGTCAGACCCAGCAATACCGGTGTTTTGTCGGATGTTCTAGTTCATGTAGGGTTTCATGCCAGCCCTCTAGGGATTGTGTCCGGTATGTTCTGGATCAGTGTTTCCCAGGCCTAGTAGTCAACGCACATTGCCCTGCAATGTCTTAGGTGTATCCCTGCTTTAACACAGTAGTTGCTAGGGACAACAGGTATCAATTAAAAGATTGATAAATGCCCCAGAATTAGCAAAAAGGCTGGACAATGAGTAACTTGACTGGCTAAAAACAAACCAAGGTCATAGAAACGAGGTTAAAATGACTTAACTCTGCAAATTTCAATAAATACAATCAGTACAAACAGTAAATACAAAACACCATAAGGGCAACACAATTATTATAAAAAAGTATAAGAAATAATTAAAACTAAATCAATCCACATGGTGGGATTAGGAGAAGATTCTTATTATTTCACATGTTTTTACCAACCAGTTCTATATTAGCCAAATAAGTGCTGTTTTATAGCACAATCAAGTAACTATGTTAACTTCAGAAGCGACTTTTTTTTTCTTTTTTTTTTGCCTAGCCCACGTTTGACTGATGATTTTGCAGAGGTGACGATATTTCAACATTTGATTCTTTCTTCACCAAGAAAAAAGTAATAATATCTGGATCTGCTGTAGCCTGCAACCCATGGAAAACATATGAACCACCCAGACTTCTGTCCAGCTGACTGGCAGAAAAAGCACACATTAATGGAAACCCCGCCATAAATCGCCGGGCTCTGATGTGAATTGCAAATGAAAACTTGTAAAACTTTTCTTTCTCCCTCCGTAACCAGAGGTATATTACTGTGACCTTAATTTTCATGCAAATATGGCTTCTATATTTATTTCTGCGGCAGGGACAATAAAATGTCTTCCTTTAGAGCCATGTAGCTTTTATGTGCTGGCAAATTTTCCATACAGGCCAGAGAAGCTTACGCTGCAGGTTTCAGTTGTTCTGAGCCTTTGTTGGCTCACAAGTGAAGCAGCAAACTTTCATGTTTTTAGATTATTTGTCAAGCTTTAATGCGGATATGTACATACAAAAAAAAACATCTTCTAGTTTTGCTTGTCTTTCACTCTTGGATTTTCATATCAGACTCAGATAACTAGTGTGCTTAATGTGCAACTAAACAATAAATAAACTCTTTTTTTTTTTTTTTTTTTTTTTTTGCTTATAAAATAGGCTTCTTATGTTTCCTTGCAAATTTTGACATTTCTGTGAAAATTTGCTTGTTCTTGTAGCTTGAGATCAGTTATGAAATCCACTTATCTTCCAAAAACCTTGAGATATATAAAACCTTTCAGCAACCAATCATGTAAAAACATGACTGCATCTTATAAAAGGTAACATTAATACGCCATGACCAAAGATCACGCTGGCTATTCAAATTCTTTGTGCCAATCTGAGGTTAGTGTGGTGTGTGTGCTGTTTGTCTGTCAGCCTTGGTCATGAAGGCCGTCATAAAGAGCCTCAAGTTGAATTTATGTTGATGAAAAGCAAAAATCCATCGAAAAGATAGATTTAAAAAACCCTTGCAGTTAAAGCTTCTTGTATATCTATAGACCCACAGTTCAATTTATGACTTTAGCAATAATAATAAGAGCTACTTTGAAATGAAATCTCACCCAAGCGACTTCTCATAGATCTGCTGTGACTGAGCACGTTCCCATCGACGTTTTTTATGCATTTTGAAGTATCGCATTAGAAAAGGCTGATAGCAATAGGTGACTTTTATAAAAAAAGATTTGTTTTTTTTTTACATATTTGTTAAAATTATCACCATGTCGTGTCGTGGCAGTACAAGACAGATCAAGTTCCTCTGCCTTCTCCCAGTACTCCCAGTACTAACTGGAGATACACCACTAAGTCAGAAACAACCAATCAGAGTCAGGGGGAGGGACTTAGCGCTGCCAATCACTGCTGTTCTCACCGCCTCCCGTTGATTTCTGCTGTGCTGCAGCTGGTTCACCACAACATAATCTGCCAAGAATGCTAACGCTAGCTAGCGCGGCCACAGACGACTGCAGATAAACGGTTTGCCTGGAAGTTGTTGCGCCGCCATTAGCTCACTGAACAGCATTGATTGAGTCAATACGCCAAAGGAAATGGAATCACATTTGACATATAAGTTCTGACGTAAGAAAAACAACATTTCTAAGTGCGAACCTGCAGCTCAAACGAGAGAACTCTCCAGTTCTCTGAGATGTGTAGAGGCTAACTTGTAGCCTCTACTTCTTGTTCCATTGCAGCCATGCGCAGCACCAACATCTGATGAAATTACGGTTTGTGCAGCCTGGTTGATTCGTTTCTAATTTGTATTTTTAATAGTTTGTTTGTTTGTTTTTTTTTGCCTATTTTGCGACTATTTAAAAGTTGCTCAAAATTCACACAACAATTGAAGAAAAACAGAACTCAGTGGGGCCGTTTGCAGTCCGAGCAGAGAGGAGCCCCAGTCCATTCTGCATGTACAACACCGCCGATTACAAAACGGGATGCAGAAATAGGTTTTTATGTAGCCTAATATTGTCTTTTTTCTCTCCCTGTGTGTAACGAGTAAATAAATCCCTGCATTAGCAGTCAGTCAACGTTGTGCATTCCTGCCGGGGTTAAGTAAAGTCAGAGCGGTTAAACAGGCGAATCAGGTGTTTAAGAGGAATGAATGAGTGAAAACAGAAACCAGCATGGATTAAAAATTGACAAACAAGTAATGTCTGTTGTAACTGGTTTTAAATTTGAAGCGTACGGTTGTGTTCTGCTTGATTGAGTCGGATCCCTGCCTTGTGAAATGTCTTGTATGACTTTTTGCTGCAGGCAGAATTTAATTTAGCTGAATTAGAAAATGAATGCTTACATGTTCAGAATCTATATCATTTCTTCTCTCCTCTGTTGCAAAGGGCCCATTAGAGTGAAGGATGCTATTTGCATTAGCTTTTTGGTGGATCCAAGACTGATTAAAGACAAGGCTAGAGTTTTAGTAGTTAATCGGTTTTACATAAATGCATCATAACAAACTGTAGCCTTAACCCTGCAGCCTGGTTATCTGGTAGTTTAATCAGGAGATGCTTTCACTGATTGCTTCCACTGTTGGTCTTGTGCAACTGCTAAAAAAAACCAAAACGCTACAGATCTTGATCTACTTCGCATACGTCCGTGTTGCTGATCAAGTTCAAGAAAATGCAAGAGAATAAGAAATACATGAAATTGAACCTGCTGCATTACGTTTTTTTGTTTTGTTTTGTTTTTTTACTAACCTTTGCAGTGCAAACAGTCCCTGCTGTCGCTCGCCTCTTGATTTTTCTGTTCACTTAGGTTGAGAAATGATTGAACAAATATCACATAAGTGGTTCATGAAACTGGCCTGACTGGTTCAACTTTTAGGGGTGGCAAAAAATTCACAAGAATCTTTTTATTTTGAGATTCTTCCGTACAACTCTTATCGGTGTTTTCTTAGGTTCAAGTTTGATTAAGGAGGAAGTAAATACTTTCTGAGTTTGTCACTCAACAGAAGAGTGTCAGCCATGGTTGAACGCTCTCACGGCCGCAGCCGCCAGGCCGGAAAGAGCAGACAGAAAATAGACAGCAGGTTGCTAATTTTAACCAAACCAAGAGTCTTAGTTGTGAAGTCATAACGTCACGTTGGACGTTCACTGCCTGTTGGTTTGTTTTTCGCCTGAAAACCAAGTAAACAGCTCTGTTTAGATCACTGGCTGGCACATCGGGCTGCAGACGAGACACGAGGCAAACTAATGAAGACAAAACGAGGAAACTGAGAGTTCTATTTTGGACGTGGTGCCTCGCAAAAGTATTTTTTGCAGCCTCAAACGTCGAGGGGTTTGTTTGAGTTTGAGCCGCAGCGAAACAGCTGACTGGAAAACTGCGGCTAGACCTGCAAACTGTTGAACTTCCAAATAGATCGGGTTCGAATGATGAGCTGAGCTGCATGAGGGCTGAGTGCAAAAGTGAAGTAAAAGCTGCAGATGTTTTCCCTTCCTGCTGCTTCCGTCAGGCCCATCAAATAGATGGCTCACATAAATATGAGGAGGTGGTTAAGGCAGGAGTTCATCCTTTATAATTTCCGTACTCGATCCTTCCTCTTGGCTCAGCCAACATTTCACACGTGTTGTTGTTTTATAGAATAGGACATAAATATCTTTCCCACTGTGAAGAAATTCGGGCGTAACATCAGCATCGAGTATTTCAAATATATAAAACAAACAAAATAAAAAATAACATCCCATACACTAATGAGCAGGTTGATGTTTTTGTTTTCTTTTTTTCAAATGTATATAATTTTTATGCACTTGTGCATTAAAACTGTGTTTTAATGTTGGGTGTGGGTGCTGGGGCAGTTGGGGCGCCAGAAGGTTGGAAAGAAGATAATTAAAAACAAAAAAATGGAATCCAATAAATTTTTAAATTATACATTGAATTGTTTTTATATATATATAAATGTTGTCTTTGTCAATCATTATTGTAATACATATGTTAAGAGAGTTGCTTTTGAACCATAATGAACAGAAATGCAATAAACGCACAACAAATTCCACAGTTATTAACAATTAAAGAAAGACAAGGCCAAAATGAAAACACTGTGAGCAAAAAAAAAAAAAAAAAAAAAAAACTGAAAACGCAAATTCCAGCCAACAAGGAAACGGCACGTCGAACTTTGAAGTAGTTGTTTTCTTTGTGACTTTTCCCTGGTCCTCACGTCATCGCAGAAGGAATTTTGGCTCACTGCTCCGCCCAGCACCGCTCCTGTTCGCTCGGCTCTGCAGGCTGGTTTGTTTCTGTGCAGGATTCCAGTCGGGTTGAGGCCTGAACTTTGACTGGTCCACTGCAGCAGCTTGATTCTTATCTTCTTTCAGCCCTTCCTGACATAGATCCACTGCTGTGTTTGGGATCTTTTTTTTTTTTTTTTATTATTATTATTTTGCATGACCCAATTAGAGTCACGGTTGGGTTGACAAAACAAACGGCCTCTCAGATGCTTGTTTAAGGTCATGCCTGCTCAGCTTTCCGCTTTTCCGTTTTGTCAATGTACATATCTATTTTCATCAGCTGGCTGCTGAATCTCCTGTTTTGGTGAATGAGGACTGTTCAGTTTTCTGCACAGTGCTGCTACTTCCACACTTAAATCCCTGGGACTGAAGTATGGAAGTCTCTTTTGGCCAAGACTGGCAGCAACACACCAACAATTCCAAATCAAAACTACATATATCAAAACCCACTAAAATAAATACAGGTAGCACTTTATTTGACGGCTGCGCAGCGAGAAGGTCCTGGGTTTGATTCCCGGCCCGGGGCCTTTCTGCACTGACTTTGCATGTTCTCCCTGTGCGTGGTGGGTTCTCCGGTTTCCTCCCACAGTCCAAAAACATGACTGTCAGGTTAATAGGTCTCTCCAAATTCTCCCTGAGTGTGAATGTGTGTGTGCATGGTTGTTTGTTGCTCTAAAAGTTGCCTTGAAAGCCCATTAAAAGGGCCAACTTTACATTATTTTGTAAATAATGACACTTTAATGCAAAGTTTCAAGGCAACTTTGCATACAAAGTGTCATTATTTACCGAATGACACTTCATGACAACAGTGTGATGTTTATGACAGTGTCATCTCAGTCTTTTGCACACTCTGTCAAATAAAGGGTTACCAAAATCCAATATGGACAATAAAGGAAACTATAAAAGTAGGACTTAAATCCAAACTGACCTTGGTAAAGGCATTTATAAACTTTCTTGTTTTGCCTTGTGGGTTCTGAAACAACACGATGCACCTGCTGGTGGCGCCGTCACAAGTTCAGGCCACAAAATGTCCCGCTAAATGAAGCGAGTAAAGGCTCCAGGTGAGCCGGGATTTCAGCTTTGTTTCTCTAGAGCCGCTCCAGCAGGTGGCTGGACCAGATGAATGAGTTCGATCCGGTCTCCAGAGCCAATCGGTTCCCAAAGAAAATAAACCGAAGGTGAGAGATTTTGCAACAAACTGCGAAGGAAAAAGATGTGAATGATCAATGAATACTACTGTCATACAGTGACAGTAGTGGTAGTGCATCTAGAGTTTCCAGACGCTTCGCTTCATGTTGATGACACGAAATGATCCACCGACTTCGACTATTTTGTGGCCAAATTAAGAAAGGGTGGTGATATTTCTGAGTAGTCAAGGCGTGATGTAGCGAAATTATTTTTAAAAGTTTTTTTTGTTTTGTTTTGTTTTTTCAGATGTTGCTAAGGTAAACATAACTGGCCACCATCCACCTCTGAAGCCTGGTTTTGGGTGGCAGGCTAACCCAAAGTGGTGAATAGTTTTCAGGAAATATGAGCCTTAATCCTTTACACTTCCACAAAAAAAGAAAAACATGTAATTAGACTAAAAAGTATTTTCAAGATGCTTCTGATAAAATTTCTGCATTAGATTCAGTCATCTACTGTGGATAAAACGACAGTTTGCCCAATGACTTTTTGTTTTGTTTGTTTTCACTTCTTTGCCATCCAGACTGGTGCTTCCTGTCTGGATGGCAGGAAGCACCAGTCTTTTCATGTCAAATGTCTTTGGATCACAAGGATTTCCCGACACCACAAACTCACAGGATCTGTGGAATCACATGCTCGACAGTGGAAGAGCATCTACATGTTTACGCTGGTGGTTGTTGGACAAAATGAAGACGTTTTTGATGTGGCTTGACATGCTTGAAATATTTCATTCTGTTTCACTGAATTTATAAAATAAATTAGTTTTCTTTTCGGTCATTAGGGACCAAGGAATATTGAGATGTTTTGGGAGATTCAAGGTATTTTATACATGCCTGTAACTGTGAAACATGATGAGATATTTCTCACACGCTCGGTTTAAACTGACAGTATTACGTAAAATTGACTTTTTTTTAGCTTTATTTCATATTATCATGTTATTCCCTCATCAAATACCGACCTGGAGTGTTAATTTGATTCTTTCATGCAGGTTTGAGAAATCCTTTAATCTCCCATGGCGATCGTTAAGATGTGCAAAACACCTGAGTGGACCTAGCCCCGCCTTCTAGACGCAGCTCCTCCTCAGAGCTGCAGCTTCCAAGCTACAGAGTTTCCACTTCACAGAGAGACTCCCCCACTCTGCTCCTTCAGACTAGCGGCAATTAGCAAACACCTGGTGGAACTGTTCATCTCCTGAGCTCATTACAGGAGCTACTTCTCATTAAAATGTGGGTAAAAATATTTTTGAAGGGTTAATAGAGGAACCATGGTGTGATGACTTCCTGAAGGCAGAGTTTCAGACAGAACAGAAGCTTCTTAAAGAAACAGAAACTCAATTTCAATGTGTTAAATTATGAAGTAAATGTGTTTCTTTTTAAGTCATTAGCTATATGTAGCACTTTTATAAAAACCAAAGGTAAAATAGCTACTTGATCATGCTATGAAATGGCACTACGTGGCTGGAAATTACATAATTTCAAGACAACAGTTATTTTATAAATCAAATCAAACTGGTTTTTATTTTTTTACATATAGTGCCAAATTAAATTAATATGTAAAGAGGTTAAGTATTACATAAGACGTACTCATCCAATACAGAGACAGCTGTAACATTTTATCAGTTTGGCAGGCAGATTTATTAATGCATTCAGGCACAACTGGCCCTTTGAAGACATTCTTGATATTGATATGGAGCAAAATGGAAATGACTTCAACTATCCTGCCTCATAAGCATCAAAATGGCACTCAGAATCCTGCCTCTTTGTCTCGGCCGCGGTGGTTTGAATGGCGAATAGAAAATCACACAAGAGTCACATTTCTACACAAGCTAACGGCCTCGAACATTTTGAATGACTATTTAAAACCTGGCTATGATCCACCAGCACAAAATGTGAATACAAAATGCCTAGTCTTGCGTGATGGAGAGAGGATGTCTGCAGTAACTAAAATTCAATTCTCTGAAATTGTTTGATGTAAGAAACACAAAAACAAAAAAAAATAAATGAAAGAGAAAAGTAACCTGACACTAAAAATAGCACAGACCTGAAAGGTAAGTCAATTGACATAGATGACTATCAATCAGTTTACGCTTCTAAGAATGAGGAATATAGTGGGTGTGTGACAAGGTGTGTTCTAAAATTAAACCACAAGGAAGAGCAGATGCTTAGTTCCATGCATTCATGTGGCTCCTTCGAGGCAGATAACAAAGCGATAAAACGCTGTAACCAATAATCTAACAAGACATGCATTTGCACGATGCTCTGGGTCTAGTTACCCAGTCAACGGACTGAAAACCATTGGAGAAGCGACAAAGATCTGAGACCTGACTGGATGTTGGAGCGATTCTTCAGAGGACTGAGCCGCATCATTTGTTTTGGAGTGATAAATGGAAATAATTTATTTGAAAATTGCTTAATGTATTCACTCGGAGTGTCTTTGCCTCATGCACACCCTGAGAGTCGTTCACTCCTGAGGTGATTCAGTTCAACCATGTATGGATTCCTTAAGAAGTCCCAAACAGCCGCGAAGGATGCAAGGAAAATGTAAGTGCGTTGTATTTGGAGCGCTTTAAGGCTGATTATTGTGAGTCCGTACTCTTGGCGTGGTTTAAGTCAAGGCTCTGTAACCGTGACAATCCACATTGTCATTTTTCTCCCCAGTAAAACTTGTTTACGGCTGCGAATGTTAAAATAAGAAAAATTTGAAAAAGAGACAATTCTGATTTGTAGTAAATATTTACTATTTGAAATTTAGTAACTAGTAAGAATTTACTAAAATAGAAAGAAACTATTTTACTTTCAGATTTGAAAACAAATTCAAACTTGAAGACCTTTGCAGAATAAGAATACCGGTAGATAGATTTTCTTCTCTGTCATGTTCTTGTAACTGTGTAAACAAAAAGAAAGCATTTAGTTTCCACTTTTACAAGAAAAATACATCTAAAACATATAAGTGACTTTTTGTGTCATTCTGTTTTAATGCAAAGTCCATGAAAAAAAAAACACTAAAATGCATTGTTAAAACAGCACTTTGCTTAAAAACATTAGTTTTATCACTTGTCAAAAAGCTTTGAGGAGCCACATGAGGACACAAAACGTTTTGGCATGTGGGAAACAATTTTAAAACTGAAAGGGTCTCAATCTTTTTTACGTTTTGCTTACAACAAATATGGCAAATAAACACTTTGGGGTTAAAATAAATCTTACGACAAGCAATAAGACCTGGTTACGAGTCACTCTTTATTCAAATACACTAAGTGTGCAAGAGAGATGTGTCCAAGTCTGCTTTTGAGTAAAAAGTCACTGAATGTTTGTGCTCCGTTTTACTATTATGTTAAAATACATTATGTTGTAACTAAAATGTTCTATTTTGAAACTCCAATTATTTGGTAAACATTTTGCAATTTGTATTAGGCACCTTGGACCTTGGACCTAGGCACCTTGGATACCTCCAAATCAATGTGATTTGGAGGTATCACATTGAGATTTCTATGAATCGATTACCGTTGATGCAGATCTGCTGTTGTTTTGCCTTTTTTTTCTCCTTTTTTTTCCTAATGTTGTGTAATGCTGCTCTTCTGTAAAATGGGCACACGATCAAAATAAACCCCCCGGTCTCTTCTTCTTTGCAGACAGGAAACGTATGAAACAAACGCGTTGGGAGACTCTCTTGAGATGGTCCTTTCCCAGAAAAGTAATTTCCCTCTTCTTTCAGGCAGTTCAGAACCAATGTCATGGTTGGCTACTGCCGTCTTCATAATGCAGCTCTGTTCTTTTCTGTAAAAAGGCGGGCGCAGTGCGTTTCGGGATTTCCTAAAGTTGGAGTTCTGTGAGGAAAACCTGGAATTCTGGCTCGCCTGCAAGGAGTATCGCTCGTTTGACAGTCTGGAGGAGCGGACACAGATAGCGGCGAGTATTTATGAAGAGTTCGTCAGGGAGGGATCCCCCAAACAGGTGAGGATGGTTCATCTGATTTGGACTCATGCAGCCACATGTACAGTGTCATACAAAAGCATTTATACCGATAAACTTTTAAGGTTTAGTTAGGAAAAGGCACAACAAAGGTCAACATTGTTTACTGAGGTTATATTTGATAGTCAAAACTTCTTTCTTTTTCAAATAAAATTCTGAGAACTGTGGCATGTTGATGTGTGGGTTAGTACTTTGCAGGATCCCCTTTAGCTGGAATTAAAATTGCTAGTCTTATTGGCTCTCAAACAGCTTTGGATAGCAACCAACTTTTTGGGACTTTTCAGCCTTTAACAGGTTTCCGATCCAATTTTGTTTTCTTTCAACCTTCTTCTATTTCTCGGTGAATCTCCTACTTTGCTTTTGGTAAGCTTAACCTGTGGATCTCTGCAGCTCCTTCAGAGTTGCTGCTTCTCTGATTAATGTTTTCCTTGACCGGCTTTACTGTTTCGTTGGACGGCCATGTCTTAGTAGGTTTGATGTTGCGCTGAGTTGGTGGATTGAGCAGAGCTTTGATGCTGTTTTGAGAACGTGACCCTGCTTTAAACTTTCACATTAGTAAGGGCAACGTAATGGGCCGTTATGTCGTCACTGATGTTCTCTAACAGACCTCTGAGGCCTTCATAGAACATCTGGCGGTTAAACTATGCTAATTAGTGATCTCTGAAGCCATTGGTTGCACTGGATTGTATTTAGATGGATTAAAGTAAAGGGGTAATTACTTATTGAAAGAGTAAAATATTTATATAAAAAAAATACCCTAATTAAATGTCACTCTTAAAGTGTACTCATACCATGTAGATTGACACTATGAAGCCTATTGGAAATTCTTCTGTTAGCTGATTGGTTGAAATTCTACCAGGGAAATCAAACTCAGTGGGAGAAACTTCCACTGAAGGGAGATGAGAATCAAACGAAATTGTGTTGGAAACTTTGTGTTGGTCTGTCACATTAAATGCTCATAAAATGCTGTTTGGTAAAAGGTCATGGGAGCATGGTTACTGTTGCATTGTAAGTACAAAGTGAAGTGAGACAACTTTTGCAGTTTCTGTAGCTTCATGTAACCGATGTGCTGTTTCTGCAGGTGAATCTGGATTCCTACACGAGAGAAACGATCAGACAGAGTCTGGAAGAGCCGGGGTCGTCTTGCTTCGCCGTGGCAGAGAGGAAAGTCTTCATCCTGATGGAGAACTGCTCCTTCCCACGCTTTGCCCAAACGGAGTCGTACAAACTCTTTATTAACTCCATTTCGAAACAGAGAGGTCTGAAGAAAAAACGCATGGCAGTGAGAATAAAGAGCCCCGTGGAGGATTTCAAAGTGAACCCTCTGCTCCTGGTGAGCAAGGACTGACTCAGTGTGTGCTGCAGAGAGTCTGAAAGTGTTGCCCAGACAGACTGACGAAGGGCTGCGGGTCAAAGTGCTGCACAGGCACTTCCTCATCCCACAAAGCTTCACAGCAGATTTCTGTTAGACAAGAGAGAGAGAGAGAGCGACAGCTGTGAAAATGACACAGAAACGAGTCAGGAACGGAGCTAAGGCTCTTGCTTTTACTGTGCAGCTTCTGGCAGGGGCAGCATTGAATGTAAATTTGTTGGGGGGGTTATTGGTCTGCACAAGTGACTTGTAATGAAATGTATTTTTGTAAGCTTGCACTATAGCAGTATTTGTGAAAATGTGAAATCACCCTGTCTTGTAAGCATCATGTAGCACATGGATTATTTCATAATAAATCACGTAATTTTTTTTTTACAGCACCAGCTGCGTGGAGGTAACAACCGTGCATCCTTCATGCTGCATCTGGTGTGCTACTGCCACCCAGTGGCCGGAGCGCAGTAGTGCAGTGGAGCTTAACCATACTTAGACTAAATTTTTCTGTATTTTTATATACTTCTGTATATAAAAAAACTCACATTATGGACATTTCTTTCTTTCAGTTTCAGTATTTCTTTTTTTCTTGTTGCCTTTAATTTTTTTTTTTTTTTTTTAATTTACAACCTGATTCCATAACTTGTTTTATTACTAATGCTGATATTAAAACAATGACTTCACATTTAAAAGTTTGATGAGAGAATTAATATGTCAGAGATTAATTTATTATCTTTAAAACTAAAAGTTTACACACAGAATGACTTTTTCAATCCTACCAGGCCAAATCTGAGGTATCCAGACAAATCAACTTTGATTGATCTTTTTATAAATCGACAACATGAATTATTGTAAATGAAACATGAAACATGCTTTTTTACAGATTTTTAAAATTTTTTTTTATCTATTTCGCCTGTACGAAGCTGGAAAAGATGTCAAACAGGAGCAGAGGTTGACCTTCCATCAGGACGATGACCTAAAACACGCTGCCGGAGCTGGAACACAATGATTAGATCAAAGTATATTCATGTGTTGTCCTGATCAAAGTCCACATCTGAATCCAATTGAGAATGTGTGGCAAGATTAGAGAAAATGTTGTTTACAGACACTTTTCATGATAAATCACGTGGTTTATCATGAAAATCATGATAAATCACAATTTATCATGATAAATCGTAGGTTATACTTAGGTTTAATAAGTAGCCTGGTAAAAACTGGCCAGTTATTCTACGCTTGGTTTCATAAAGAAGGTCTGGTTTCTGAGCTCTTGAGAAACGATTGCTTGCTGGAGGCATGGACTCTGTATGTAATTTCGACGCTATGAAGCTTACCAGAAATTACCTGAAACGTAAACAACCATCCTCCATTGAGAAAAGTTCCGAGCTGAACAAGGCTGTTAATGTTAATTCAATATTTGGGGTCGTGGCCAACACAAACTGAAGGGCTTCAGTTCCTCTGCCATTGCTAAAACTATTGCCACGGGCCATAGGCAGTAGTTTTAGCAATGGCAGTAGTTGCAAAAACAGCTCAGAAATCAACGTCATTGTTCAGAACTCCTCTTTCTGTTTGCTGAGTGGGTGGAATTCAACCGGAGAAATCAAGCTCAATGGGAGAACGTTCAGATGAGAATCAAGGGAGATGAGAATCAAGCAGAATTCTGTATGAAGGTTTTGGCCAGGCTTTTTTTTTTTTTTTTTTTCAGCGTTTGAGGTCATGTGTAGAGATATGGTGTTCTTTATGTTTTTGCTGAAGATGTGGTTTTGAATTTACTTGTAATAGTTCGGGCTACTGTTTGGGTTAGGCATAAATGTGGTAACTGAAATGAGTGGAAGTCAATACAAAGTCCTAATGCAGACAGAAGTGTGACGTTATGCGTGTGGGAGAGAGAAAGCGAGAGATAATATGATGTGTAGTGTAGAGTGTGACAGTATCCCAGCATCCACTGCGCCCCGCCCTCTCCGATTACGTCACTGCCGACCGGAGGGGAGGCCTCGCTCCATCAGGCTTCATCAAAAGTTTCCCACTGTGCAAATATCTCGCGGTAAGTATTTATTCAGAATTTATCGCTAATTATTATGATTATTATTATTATTTAACACCAGCATCATATGTCGGCCGTGAACTCGACAGTGTCGTTGGAGGGCGGCCAGCCTCCTGCTAGCTCCGCTCTCGGAGTCAAGGTGGATGAAAAGTGCTCAGATTTATCTCACAGTTTGGGCTAAAGGAGGCAGCGGCTAAAAGCGCTCGGCTGTTTTGTTACGCTTTTATGAGTAGGTGGGATATGTATCGCGACACAACTACTGTAAAAAGCAGTTTTGTACATCTACGAGCTTATTATTATTAGTATTTATTTATTTTTAAACATTTGAACCAACAAACCCAGCAGCTTCGGTTCTCTGCTGCCCGGTTAACTAGTTTAGTTACCAAAGCTAGGACTGGGGAATGTTAGCTTAGCATAGATCCATATGCTAGTTAGCAGGGTGGGATCTCTGAAGTTGACAACTTCACACATCTCCAGCGTGGGTCGGAGTGGCTCCTCCTCGCTGTGGTTTCTGTATCATCGTGTTATCTAATCGGCTTTAATCTATTTCCGTCGGGGCACGGAGGCAGCGAGGAGACGATGCTAGTCTGTAAAAGTCAGCGATAACCTCCCGGAATGTGGCAGCACCGGCTGTTTAGCAGGATGAATACACTCTTGTCCCCCCACACCACCACCCCCTCTGCAATACACATACAACAGGAAAGTAAATGAATATCTCCACATGTGATTGGTGGAGATGCACCAGTTATTTCACCTGAGTAAAAATGACATATATGTTATTGCTACTCATCAATTCCTAAAAAAAAAAAAAAAAGCTGCAATTATTTTGGTTTTACATATCAACCAACAGCATGGACTATTTTTTTTTTTTTTCAGTTTTAATAAAAATTACAGAAATGTTACAGACCTTTATTTAATGGCAATATTTTAATCCCTTTATTTTCTGTTGAATTCAGAGTTATTTCCTCTAAAAAAAAAAAAAAAGTCACTAAAGCACGTTTGTTTTTCTCTAATGGGAATTAGACCTTAGAAGAAAAATCAGAAACTGGTATTGGCAAAAACAAAAGTAAATTATGCCTCAATGGCAGATCCAATGTAAGTGGCAGGGCCGTCCCAAGCCTTTTTGGGGGTCTATGTAGCTTTTCAATTGGGGGGGCCCTTCTTATCAACATGTCAACACCAGCTATGCTTTAAAATTCCTAAGCTACTCTATGTGTGTGACTTACTTAATATCATTGGCATCATCACTGGTGTTATTTTGGCTGGTGATTTTAACCGTGCAAGAGTAGCAAACCAAAAATAAAAGTATATTGAGATGCAGAGCGGTATTTAAATGCGCCACATTATTTTAATCCCTTGAAATAACATCAACTGATGAACACAAAATTTATAGTAAACAAGTTAGCAAGTTTGATGTGTTTCATTTCCCTAACAGTGGCAGCGGCAAGTAGCGGGAAATAATCTATTATTTGTGTAACAACTATAAAAACAATCTAGAAATATTTTTTTCAATGTGTAATAGGATTTAGTTTGTATTGTTGCAGTATTTTAATCCCCTTCATTTTCTTTTGGGTTCAGAGTTATTTCCTTAAAAAAAATTTACCAAAGCATTTAAAAAAAAAAAAAAACATATCAGGAATTTATCATGCTCTTTGGGGCCCCCTGGTGGTGCGAGTGTCCTAAGCAGCTGCTTAACTCGCATAATTTCTTCTTTGGTCAGCTCTGGTATGTGGTACTTATTAAAAAGTAGAACTTTAAAATAAGTAACATATCAGAATGTAAAAGTATGTGATGCCCACAAACCAAAACAGAGACGCTGAACAGTTATTTCACCAGACGTCGTGTGAATCATTTTTATTGTACCCTCCTCTGCCCCAGGCCTTCTCCAACACAGCAATGGAGCCATCAGAAAACGCTACCAGTAATCATGCAGTGAACTCGACAGGCGCCGAGGGCTCATGGGAGATCAGCGACAAGACCAGACTGTGCCGCTTCCTCTGCTACGGCTCAGAGGGAGACATTTACACTGCCAGAGAGCAGGGCCGCATCTCCACGGAGACCACCGGAGCCCTCCTGTCGCTGCTGCAGGACGGGAGAGGCGCAGAGGCGGTGGAGGAGGCGAAGCAGTTCGCCCAAGGCGGCCGCGCCGTCAGGCCAGGGCCGGCCCTCTTCTCCCTGGCCTTGTGCTCGCAGCATTCGGAGCTGAAGACGAGGCAGGCGGCTTTCAAAGCCCTGAGGGAGGTCTGCCGGGACCCGGCCCACTTGTTCTCCTTTGTCCAGTACAAGAAGGAGCTGAAAGAGGGCATGAAATGCGGGATGTGGGGGCGCGCCCTGAGGAAGGCCGTGTCCGACTGGTACAACGAGCAGGACGCCATGAGTCTGGCTGCGGCGGTGACCAGGTGTAAACAGAGGGAGGGCTGGTCGCACCAGGACCTGCTCAGGCTCTCCCACACCAAACCGGCCACAGAGGGTGAGTGAGGGGCGGACATTTTGGGAGCGAAGGCGCTCAAATTAAAAAAAGAAAAAAAGGCACCCTGTGTGGCATTTGGAGCTGCTGCAAGTGTGAGATTTATTACAAGTCACACATGACACCAGCTGCATCTCCATTAACCATAAAATTGTGCAAATTGAATTGACAAAAATAAGTTCCAAAACGAAAATAATTACAAAAACATGACGTTGGCGTGTTTTCATTTTTACCAATAAAGTTTTTCAATAAAAAGCTTTTTGCACCAGGATGAGGTGGTTTTTTCAGCCGTATGAAGATATGTGTGTTTCACAAAACTTGCAATGAGAAACACATTTTTTTCACGTCACACAAATCACTTGATCAACATCCAGATGTTACTGCTGGCAGAAACCACAAGCATACATACGTTCAGGTAACTGCTTTCTTCCGTCAGTGCCTTGATTATTAATCACTTATTGTGTGAACAAGCTTATTTATGTGTGATTTTAATTTAACTTCTTAATATAAAAACGCAATTGCAAAATTATTATAATTTTATTTATTTATTTTACATTAGCAGAATATTGACAAAGATTTGCACACATCTGTAATGTAAACGCAGCTCGTGGTGAAAAAAATAAATTCAGAAGGTCGTTTCTTTGCAAATGAAAAAAGCTTGTGCTCCTTCACCACACAGTGTCTCTAAGGGCAATATTTCACGTCTGTCAAAGGGGATCATTTAGAAATAGAGATGCAGTTTATCAATGGAGATAATATAAAGTTGATTGGTCTTATCAGTAGATTGATTCAAGTTCCTTTTGTATCAAGAGCCTCAACCACTTTTCTTTAACTTTAAAGGCTAAAAAAACACAAACAATGAGCTAAATTTTAAAAAAGAAACATATTTGAACCATTTTTGTTTTACATAGCCGATTAATTGTTTGCATCCCCACTTAGAAACACATTATAGTATTAAGAGCTTTAAAACAATGAGCTGCTTTTTTTAATTTTTTGTTAAAAGCTCGTGGCGAGCGAGAAACGTGGGACGTCTCCGCTTGCAGTATTCCACGTTTTGACCGTTAAACAGTGACAACTGACTCTTTGTGTTTCCAGCTGTTGCCTTGATCAGCAAATATGTAACAAAAGGGTGGAAGGAGGTCCAGGCGGCTTACGCGGACAAGGAGAAGTCGGAGGAAGTGGTCAAAGTGCTCTCCTATTTGGAAGTGTTGGAAAAGGTCAAGCACAGCTGTGACGAAGTGGAGGTCAGCGGTTTAATAGAGGAGCACAAGCTGGAGAGGGAGCAGCTGCTTACAGACCACCTGAGGTCAAAACAGGTACGCTGCTTTTCTTTGACACTTTCATCAGGTGAGGCCACGTCTGCAATTTCCACAAATTAGATAGAAAGGAGAGATGTAACAGAGATTTATCAATCTACAGGTTTTCTAACAATGAAGCAGTTTTATAGCCGATACGGTGCAACAGACTTAGTAAGCTGGAATAGAATTTGAATGAAATCCACATCGGCGGAAATCCACATGCGCCGATGTGGATTTCCCTTTTCATTTGTCTTTAGAGTGGAGCCCTGAGATACAGCAAAAACTTCAGCGCATAAAGCTCAATATCGGGTAAGGAGCTGTGATGCTGGGGATTTGTAATACCCTTAAGTTGTACCTCAAAAAATAAACATCTCAAAATGTCATAACTGTACCCATCTGCATCCCCAAAAATGGCTTTGAGCCCCCAGTAGACGTTCGCTATCCCTAAACGAATCACTGTTATGAATGTATTTGAGAGCTAACACTGTACAATACTGTTCAATCCAACATTTAAATATCTAGATTTCAAATAATGTCTAACGATGACTCCAGAAGACCACCAGGTTTCCTGGATTGGGTTCCTAACTTGTAGAAATACTTTATGAAAACCCAAAAACCTTGAAAGAATGAAACAGTGAAGTGCAGAAACGGTAAGGATCCAAGCTAATTGGCCAACTTGGAGTGTTGTTCTTGCAGAAATGGCTTCCACATCGACAATTCTGTTAGTGCTTGGATATGGTGCGTTCACTGACCAGACGAAAGATCAAATTTCTTAGCTTCCATCTCATCAGTCGCTGGTCAGGGCTGTTGAAAAGAAAATGACATAAACCATTATTTTAGGAAGGTGACGATATCGAATAAACCTAAATAAGTACCATTTACCGCTTAAATGGTACTTATTTAGGTATGGTAAATACTGGTTTCTTTAAAGTAAAGAGTAAGTTGTACCTCAAAACATAAACATCTCAAAATGTCCGTGTAAACTTTATTTCTTTTTTTTTTTTTTTTTTTTTTTTTTTTTGAAGGTGTGGAGTGCCTTGCTGAAGGAGATGTCTCTGCATTCCATTCTTAAACTCCTGGGGAAGATGACGTCCAACAGACTCCTTGAGCCACGGAGCGCGGCGACCCAAACCATCTGCGAGAGACTTCAGAACGAGTCATCGCTAAAGAAGGTACCGCTGTAAACATGCTCCAGTGGTGTCACCGTTTTTCTGCGCTGCACGTGAAAACGTTTCCATTTTCAACCCTCCAGGCCAACATCCACCCTTTCAGCATCCTTTTGGCTTCAGAAAACTATAAACGAGGTCAAGGCTTCATGGGGAAAACAAAGTGGGAAGCGGACAGTAGCATCCTCAAAGCCATGGACTGGGCTTTTTACACAAGCTTTCTGGTGAGTTTTCTGGGTCTCAGAGTTCCTCCTCAGCCATCGGCTTCTTTCTAAGAACATGGACACTCTCGTTCCGTTCCTCAGAACGTGGAGCCCGTCGGGAAGCGCTTCGTCGTGGCTGTAGACGTGGGCACGTCGCTGACCAGCATCGTCCCAGGAACGGCGATTAGCACGGCGGTTGCAGCTGCAGCCATAACCATGGTGAGCCCGGAGCAGAGTGAGGGAGACTTTACGCTGTAGCAGAAGGAACAGCTACGTCTGCCGACTGGGCCCTGTTGGCACACACTGGGAATTCCTGGCAAATTCTTTCCGCACCATGTTGGTCCACAGGGCCCCTCGGAGGTTATTAACCAGGGAAAGTGACATCACAAAAACAAACGGAAGAGTTTTATTTAGATGTACTGAAGAGAGGCAGAGTTAGATTAGTTGTTTTTTTCATTTTTTATGTCTTGCTTACTGCAGATTTTTGCCCGGACAGAAGCAAACACCCATGTCCTGGCCTTCTGTGAGGGCGCTGTGGTTCCGTGCTCTATTTCTGCAGATATGTCGCTTGCAGAAGTGACTGCTGAGCTGGTTAAGGTAAGATGTACAGCTGTTTTTTCTCTTTCTGCAGATGTAGAAGCAGACCTCTGGTGTGTCCACTGATCATCTCTATGCTGCTTTCTGTCCTCTACTGTTTCCTGCTTCCCTTTAAAACATTTTCCCCTTTCTTTTCTATCTGCAATCTGTCGCTGCAGTGTCCCAACTGCATAATTTGTGGATGTTTTGTTAGTCAAAAAATAAACGCTGTTAGGCGTCATGATGTTTTGTACATCCTGTGTTCATTATTTATTTTTGTTTTTGTCATTTATTGATTGATTATTTGATATATTTGATTGTAGCAAAAAATTGTGCTCTAATTTCATTGTGCTTGTGAACACCCTATGGAAATTTACAACAATAAAGACTTTACTTACTTATTTAAACTTAAAAAAAAAACAAAAAAAACCTTCAGTGTTGCTGAATTGAAATAATTCTGCAAAGAAAAATGGGTCAAAATTCCTCCAGAGTAGAAGACTCATTATTATTTCCTCCAAAAGCTTGATGCCAGTTGTTGATTCTTAGGCACAAGCACTTTAGATGCTTTAGATGGGTTTCTTTATCTAAAGCATCATCTTTAAACTGTATTTTGTATTAATTCTGGACATTTTTGTCTGACATTTAAGTTTGTTTGCTCAAAAACATTTATATGTAACCAATAAAAAAGCAAAAGCAAAAAATAAATAAATAAAAGAAATTGCACTCACACTGCCATGCATGGGCAACATGTTAGCGGAAACCGAGGCGCTTTGCTGCCCTCAGCAGGTCACTTGTGGTAATTGAGCGCCACTCTCCTGCGTTAATTGAAAACTTCTTAATTTCCCACCGTGGCTTTTTTTTACCCCCCACTACTGTTGCCTGTTATAGTTAGCCTGGTAACAGATGTTTCTGTTAAACTTTTCTCTTCCAGTTCCCCAGCGGCAGCACAGACTGCACCCTTCCCATCACATGGGCCACAGAAAATGGGAAGTCTGTGGACATGTTCATCATTCTGACCAACAACCCACTGTGGACGTTTTCAGCCAGCCCAGTGGAGTCTCTGAAGAAACACAGACATGTAGGTTTGTCTGTGAGACACTTTGATCTTCTTTCAGCTCTTCCCTACTTGACTCTGTCAGCTGAAGCGTTTCAGTGCAAATAAGGTGCTTTTGAATGCATTGCTGCTGGCATCAGCAACATGTGTTCTACAATGTTGTCTCAGGTTTTAGATTTACAGTAAATTCTCTGTAAACAGAATAATGTGTCCCTCCAGGATGTTGCGATGTGTTTTTGCTATTGTTGTGGCCTAAAGCGATTTATTTTGCTGCATCTTTTTCAAAAACGCTGTGATCTAAGTTGCTAAGTCTTAAGCTTTTGTGATAACAGTCTTACTTATTTGCATCTTTTAATGTATTTCTAAATACTGTATAAAAAATATTATCCTATTAATTGATGAGAATAACTTATCAAATAATCAATTACCAAAATAATTGTTAGTTGTGGTTTTACTGTGGGCTTTTCTTTTTCCACCTCTTCTAAACATGTCACTGTTGCCATAGGTGCCCTACACTGCCCCCTAGTGTCTAAGAGGATACGGGCCACAAACGTTGTCAGGTTGATTCCGTGCAGAATGTTAATGCATGAAGCATAAATGAAGCTTCACAGCTATATCTTTAAGTTCACCACCTGCAGAACTCCATCTAACAGTGGCCTTTTCTCATTTTAAAAGCCCCTCTCCCGCCACCCCACACACACACACACAAGTCTTGAGATGACGGGTGTTTTTTAAACATTTTTCTCTTCTTCCTCAACTGCAGGCATCAGGCACAGATTCTAAGCTGGTGATGTGTGGCCTGACCTCCATCGGCCACGCCATCGCAGACACAGAAGACAGGGGCTTACTCAGCATCTGCGGCTTTGACCTCGGAGCGTTCAGCGTCATCCGGAACCTCGCCCTCGACCTTATCTGACCTGACCCCACCTGACCAATCCGACAAAATCCGAGGCTCACACATGCAGAGTTCTGGAGTAACGAATCTCCCTCTTACAAAGAATAAATGCTGACACTTACAATTCCAGATTTTTGTATTCCGTTAAAACAAAGTGTCCAGCAGGCTGGACGGTTCTCCGGCGACGTCACAGGGTGCCGATACAAGGTATGCTGCAGGTGGCGCCACTACACAGCAGGCCGATTCTGGTTCTGGTTCTGGGTAAGACACTAGCATCTCTCATTTCCAGCTAGAAGATGAAGTCAG
Organism: Poeciliopsis paucimaculata; assembly: GCA_903067055.1. Taxonomy (NCBI): domain Eukaryota; kingdom Metazoa; phylum Chordata; class Actinopteri; order Cyprinodontiformes; family Poeciliidae; genus Poeciliopsis; species Poeciliopsis paucimaculata. Next base: position 2,959 of record CAEGAD010048670.1, on the reverse strand, counting down.
AATGTTGGGTTTATTTTAAGTTGGTTTCTTGTAGTTTTCTTTCTTTTTTTCTTTTTTTTTACTCTGGTAGCAGGTTTGAGTAGGTGAATTGTGAAGCTGGAACAAATTTTATGTAGTATGTTTATAAATTATTAACCGAACTACTGTATGGGAAATGAAGATCAGAGGACAAGAGGAAGCACCAAAAAGTCCACAGGATAACTCCCTGTTCTGTGTAATTTTTATGATTTACTTAGTTTTTATTTGAATACTAACATTGATTCGTTTTAGAATGTTTTAGTTTTATTCCTGTTTAGTCCCTCGATCACTTTTATTATATCAGAGTAGTCTCTCTCTCTCTCTCGACCTACTGTCCTGATTAAAAGTTTACATCCACTCATCAGGCGCATAAATGCCACAATAATTTAGAGCTTTTATTGTTTCATTTCAGTCTGTTGGAATGACTGTTTATAAAAACAACAATTAAGTGCACAAGTTTGAATGTAACGCGGATTTTCTTTAATCCACATGGTCCGTAGCACATATAATCTGCGTAAGCAAATTTTACTGGTTGCTTTTTTTCCTTGAACTCTGGAGTTTTGGTGCAATGTGGATTAGAAAAAGAAAAATTATGTTATTCACATTTTATTTAGACTTAACTGTCCAGTTCTTGTTTTAAAAATCTCCTAATGACATTTGTTGTATAATCAGTCCACTATGGAAAAAACAAATGGTTCAAACGCATCGCTGAAACACTAAAATTGAAAATATTCAAACCCATAATGGCTGGATGTCAAGTTCTGACCGGCACTGTATACACAAAAAGTGGGATAACCTACTTTTTGAAGGAATTTTTTTTTTTTGTTCGTTTGTTTTTAGCAACAAAATTATGTAAATGTCAAGGACTTCAACAGATTTTGATGAAACCTGAGAGAAATTGGCTCAGTTTCTCGTTTTAGTCAGAAATCTATGCATCGCCATTAGCTAGGGGTGCACCAATTGCAGGTTTCTGGCCGATCAACCGATATTTAAAAAGCCTGATTCCGGTTTTGACTGTTCAGCTTTTTTTTGTCGGAAAATTGGCAAAATATAGAGTCAAAATCACTTAAGTTGGCAACAGCTCTGTGACTGTTGTTCTTTGACTCACAAAGAACAAAACATGACAGTGGCTCGTTTTCACATCTTTGCGCAGATGGATGAGATCAGTTTCAGCTATAAGTATCGGCCGATGGGCTAAAATTAAGTTAACCTGGGCCGATTTCTTGGTGCACCCCTACAATTAGAACAGTACTGTATTATGTCGAGATTAATTGTAGCTGGGTAAGAAGAACTGTTCTCCATGACTGAATCTGCTAAAGTTGCACTGCTGTATCTTTAATTTATTTGCAAAACTAACAATTGCAACTATTGTGGAATAAATCAGATCGAATGTACCTTTTGAAGTCATGAAATTGTTTAGATTTAAGCAATCTGATTTCTATTTCTCCATTAACTGATCCCACCATGCTTACTGTGTCAGTAGCAGAAGCATTCAAACTGTAGTAATTACAGACGTCGCTCACTAAACTCGTCAGTCATCCTGGTGTGGTCCGCAGTATAACACTATTCTCAACCCTGGAACTGTTAAGGCAATATTACTTTCTTTCCGATATAGACTTAACACCTATAAGTCTGACGTAACAACTGCTGCCTCTACGGCATCTGTAGTCTTCACAGGAGAGAGTAGAATTGTGGAGTTGTTATTCACGAGAGCTTCTCCACCGTGGTTCACTTCTTTTCCGCCATACTGTCTGTTGTATCGACTTGTTACATGAGTATTTTGATTGTAGTGGCAAAGCAATACCATCCCTAATAAACATTTATGCTGCTCTTGAAACCCTGTGTTCTTTTCTCATGAATCTCTGCATAAAATTGTTTAGATTTAAGCAATCTGAGTTGCCAACTTTTGAGAGGAGCTTTGAAGCAAGATGGTGGGAGTCGATTTTTAGCTAAATGTAAGATGTTACTGAATGTAGAGAACCAAGCGGATGAGTTAAGAATTGGTTAGTCTCTTGATCTAAGGCCATGACTTGGAACTGGAAAAAGGTGTATTGAGCCATTGGTAGCCTAACAGGTTCGACACACCGGTGACATCACTCTATTTCCATTCATTTCCTGTGCGATGAGGTGTCAATGCTAGTCACATCATCTGTCCTTATTGATGTTGTTACCCCACTCGCTTGTGGAAAAGAAAGAAAAGCAAAACAATGGATTTACCAGAGTTACAGATGACCAAAAGAACTAGGTACCTGACAAACTGTTCAAAGTGATCTTCCTGCGTACAGTGACTCAATTCCTTAGGAAAACGACGAGGAACTTCCTCACCCAGAGAGAGGCTTGCACTGTACGTGCTTCTACAATCCAGACGGATAATTCAGTTGAGATGATTCTAGCATCTGGTCAGGATGTCTCCTGGACACCTCATTTTGGTTTTTTGGTGTCGCATCAATTTCCAAGGGAGCAGACCCAAAACACCCTTTGTAATCCTCCATTAGCCCCCACAACCCCCTGACCTGATCTGGGATAAGCTAAAGACAAGAGATGGATGAGAGTGAGAGAAGCAATGCTTCTAAGACACTAAGACCAAGTGGTAGGGAACATATCTACCAATTCATATCCTCTTGGGATTCCTCAAGGTACAAAGTGTCGTCTGAGCGATTCATCAATGACTGTGCTGGTACAAATAATGACATCAGCATGCATGACTTAAATTTAAACAGCCCATCCAGATATAACTAGATCGATCAGAGCATCCTGACCAAATCAATCACTGTATGATCTAGAGCAGGGGTCCCCAAAGTGGGTCCTCGAGGGCCGGCATCCTGCATGTTCTAGTTCTCTCCCTGGATCAAATGATGGCTCGTTAGAGGCCTAAGAAGAACATTGACATTCTGAAAAGGTTGTCACTACCACCAAGGAGAGAACTAAAACATGCAGGATG
>CAEGAD010048667.1:0-17757 GCA_903067055.1 Poeciliopsis paucimaculata | reverse complement strand
AGGAATATTAGGAAGTGGATTGTATATGTATTGTTTTATAATACAAAATAAATAATTTACAAATTATATAAAGATTGTATACAGATCATGTATGTGTGTGAGGGGAACAGTCCAGGGATGGGGGGTACAGTCCTTATAGTTTGTGTCAGGAGGCGTTCAGGAGCGTGACAGCTGTGGGAAAGAAGCTGTTCCGGTGCCTGGTGGTTCTGGTCCGTAGGCTTCTGTAACGCCTCCCAGAGGGCAGGAGGCCTTCTGGTCAGAGACAGAGCAGTTCCCGTACCAAACTGTAATACAGTTGGTGAGGATGCTCTCAATTGTGCGGCGGTAAAAGTTGGTGAGAATCTCTGAGGACAGGTGGTTCTTCCTCAAGGTCCTCATGAAGAAGAGGTGCTGGTGCGCCTTCTTGACGAGTTTGGAGCAGTTGGTCGTCCAGGTCAGGTCCTTGGAGATGTGGACTCCCAGCTATCATCAGCTAAAGTTTCATGTCCCTTTACAACTAGAAGGACCATTGGTCCATTTTGGAAAATACTCTGCAGATTGTGATGGAGTCATCTTCACTGTGCTGCTTTGAATACATCTCCAATGGGATTTCTTTTTTTATGGTACCAGTGCTGGACTTTAGTACCATCCAAACAACAAAAAAAGTGTTCTAATCAGAAACTTTCTAATCCAATTTACTTCCACCTTTCAGTGTCTCATGTTTGACAGGTTTTTCCCCCCCCTCTCTTTTGTACAAATTCCAACTAAGGTGTTGTAGATGTGGCATTTGAAAATATTTTTATTTTCTATAGCTTCTTATCACACGTTTTCTTATGGCTGCTGGGCTCCAATCAGCATCTGTAAGGGGATTAAGGGGGCTAAAAATGTGCCTGTGGATTAAAAAACAGTCTGCAAAATAATCTTAAAATGCTCTAGCAAATTAGTTTGGGGGTCTGCTACTCAAATTTCTTGCTCTGTAACCTCTAATGTTCATTAATTTTAATAGATTGCCTAACCTATTTGTGTTACTTCCTTCTGGGTTTGATTTCAAAGCTTTTCTTAAAACCTAGCCATGATCCATAAAACAAAATGCATTTGCAAAATATTTTATTTTTCAGTCTTAAGATTTTGACAGAGTATATTTTGGTGTCTTAGTTTTATGTTTGTTTTAAAAGTTACATTTATAATATTGTAGAATCAATTAAAGTGACTGACATTAATTAAAACAAATGTTATTTTTTCACTTGTCACAGACAAACACAAGAAAACGCCTTGCTGTGAACATTTATTTGACTCCATAACATCTAGGTCTTTACAGTAAGAAGGATTTAACTGTGAGCATAATGGCATCCAATAAGATTGGACAACAGCGAATACGTCAGCAATTAATTAACTGAAATGATAAAAAAAATACATATGCACACTATCTTTCCTTTCTTTTTTATAGACTGTGGTATTTACCAAACTGAATATGAGAGTTAATAATAATAATTGAACAAAAATGATGTGATTTTGCACATTGCTATGATTTAATATGTTTTGTTAAAACATGAGCTTAGTTTTTGTTTTGCTGCATCCCACATTTACTTTGCTTTGTCTTGGATTGAAAGAAAGGAAGGTATGGGGGTATTTTTAGTGTCCTGATTGTCTGTACACCTTACAAGCACAGACACATGTGAAAACGCAAGTGTGTTTTCCCTCGATTCCCCCCAAATTATCTTGTTCATTAATTTTGACATAGCAGGAAATGAGCCTGTTCTTTGCCTTAGGCAACATTGAAATTAGAATAACCGGAGTAATCCAGAGATTGGAAGGTTTTAACGACTAAGCTCATCTTTTCTTTACACCTAAAATATAAATAAATTGAGTAAAAGGAGTTGTGCCATTTCTGATTTATCTTCTACAAGGTTATCAGACAGCAAATTATTGTTCTCCAGTTGGTATTAATGGTTTGTTTCCATTATTTCTTGTCCAGAGTGAGAAAGGTCAGATCCAGATATAGTACAAGCATAATTCTATCTTAAGGCTAGTTTTCTTCTTTTCTTCCTCCCCTTCATCCACCTGTCTTCATTTTACCTTTTTGAAGTAAAGTATATCCCGGCTCTGCTGTAAGGAGATGGATGTGGGGAAGTGGTCAGATTCTCCAGAGAGCCAGCAGCCGATTTGAAACACAAGGCGTTTGACTTGGGTGTCAGAGGATGTTCGCTAAGATGCTTGACTGTTGAACTGTTCACCCAGAGGCCTGTCTAAGCAGCAGTCAACTAGACACAAAGGAGCAGAGGAGGAGGGGAGAAACCAAGAAGAAGAGGAGGTTAACAGCTGACACAACCATGTATTGTACAGTATCCTGCCCTGTGGGAGGTCTATTGAGTGAAAGCAGTCTGCACTTCAGTTGTCTGCAGTGCATCCCTGGGACCAGGATGAATGTTCACCCTATGTTGCATGTGTGCTAGCTTAACCTGTGTGGAGTTTTTGTATTATTTTCTGTAGCTTCATTATTTAAGGTCATATCAATAGAACTTGTGTTCATCAGTTCAGGCATAACTCAGTTTTTGTCTTTTAACCCTCTGCATATGGAAAAATGACACAGAAGGGTCGCCTTATAACTGTAGTGCTTGCTGTGTTATTTTATTTTTATTCATTAATTTAAGACAATATACCAAGTATACCAAGTATTCTCTGCATCTGGTTCTCTTTTAAAACAATAGTTCTTTGACAATGATGCTAAACAAGCAAGCTGTGCACCAACAAGGAATCTTCTTGATATTACCAGAAACATTCTTGATAAACAGAAACATTGTGAAAGTACATTTTTCACAATGAATCATAACTTTCAAGCAGAGCAGAATTACACTCTCATCCAAATGCAGCACTCCTGTGACTGAATACCACATAACACTATGCTGCAAAGAATGTTTTAGAGGCACATGAGGAACAATGAATTTAAATTGTATTTGTCCTTATACGTCCTGGACTTGCATGTTATTTGAATATAGACTTTGTGAATATGTTGCTCATTTGGAAAATACAGTGTTAGTAACTGATTGATCCTGAGCTTGGACTCCAGCTTGGTGTGCATTTTCATCATGGTTGTCAAATTCTGCCAAAGAAAAGAACTTTATGTAGGCTTTTGAAAAACATCTGAAGGCACATCAAGAACATTCAGAGCAAATATATACCAACTAAATACCTGAGATTTAGCAGATAGAGACCTTTTAAATGTGCTGCATAGTTGATTTTTTGCGATGTTCGTAGAAAAGATAGAGATCAACTTGAAGACATTTTCTGAGGTGAATTGAGGAAGTTGGCGCAGCTTGATGCTTCACATCCCAGCTTTCACTTTTGCAAAGATAATCAATAATTAAGGCATGATGTGATGAGGGTAGGAATACCTCTAACGTAACATAATACAGTACTTTGCCCTTTTTACCTTTGCTAATGACTGAGACTGTATAGCTAACTACCCTTGATAATATTGACGGTTTGACACTGAGGTACTATTGTAAAAGGACTTTTCAAGTTAAACAGTCACAATTGTTTTGTTTTTTAAATACATAAAAATAATTTGGAGACAAGTCTTAACATGGTCTGCTGATTAGTTTTGATGCTGCCTAAATACTTTTCACACACACAGGAAGTATAAATACGATTAAACCAGGCTGTTAGGTTAAAACAGTATTAGGTCTTCCATCTTCAGGACGGCTAGATAAAAGAATTGCATTTGGCTGTCGTAAATGATTCAAAGCACAGACACCAGTCTGTCTGTGCTTTGAAGCACTCAGACCGACTGGTGTGTCTGGAGGACTCGTTTGAGCAGCTGATGAAACAAATAGGCTTATCCCCACCATGATTGTGATGCTCTTTATTTCCCAATAGGGTTTCTCCTTTTTTGTTGTGTCACTCTTCTCCCTTCTCTCTCCTGCTTGTCTCATATCTGTGATTGAATGTAGGTTACATCACTTTTCAGGACAGTTTCTTCTCTACAAAATTAAAATTTTACTTACTATCTAGTGGAATGTGTGAGTTGTGATGGTACAGAAATGGCCTTATCTTCATTAGAAGTTGTAATTTTTTTGTTTTGAGTGAATAATATTTAGCTTTGAATTTTTAAAGATGCATATGTGTATGTCACTGAAAAGTCCATGTTGAGCAACAAGCCAAACTAAGCAAGTGGTCTGAGTGGATGCATTATTTATGACTCACAAGATCTTTTGAAATCCTTCTTTGAAAACAAGACCTTGGAGGGTTTTGTTGAAACCCAAAGATGGAAAAAAAAGAAGAAACACATACAAAAATCTGCTGTTTATGTAAGAAACAAATTGGTCAGGTTATAAAGACACACCGTGTTGTTATGACCATTTCAAGCAAAGTAGTAGTTTAGCTACTTTGTGTGTTGTTGCATATAAGAAAAATTTCAGGACCACATATTTTCCCAAAAATAACTAAGAAAACAACAAATCAAAACTATTCTTCGTCGCAAGTAGTCTCATATTCCCTTTTTTCTCTTCTGTCTTGTATCTTTTCCTGCAAGATAATCCCACAGCTGCTCATTAGAAATTGCCTTTCATCCCACTGGCATAGAAGCCCTCTGAACCCGTAGTCTACCATGTTCTTAAAGCAGACCTACGCTTCGATAACCATCCCTCAAGAGACGGGGGGATAGAACGTTAAGGCCACTCACAGAAGCACCTGTAGTTGTACCAAAAAGGAAAAGAAAAAAAACGCAGTCACATGAAATAATGAGACAGTGGGACAATGGTGCAGCCAGATCAATTTGGGAATCAATACTACATGGAGTGGCCTTTATGGGAGGACAGGTGAGCATTTTAGGAAATACACCTTTAGCATTTGTTTGTATTTACTGTATCTTGTCTTATCTCCTCTCTTGTCTTGCTTCTATTTGTCTTCCACTCACTTATACGTGACTTTTAAACTTATTGTTTAATGTTGTTCTTTTGAAAGAAAACCAAAAGAAAATTTCAGATAATTTGCCTGAAGCACATTCTGTTGTGATAAATACTAAATGTTAATTTTATTTAGTTCAAAATGTTTTGCTAATTTTCACAAACCACTGGTTGTTTGAAAGTTGCTGCCTTATCTCGTTTTCACAATGCACTCCCTGGATTCTTTCAAAGCACAAAGATAAAAGAATAGCTATTCTTGTTTTTTGCCAAAGCAAAATTTGATCTTTTTATGTTGGTCTAATTAAGATGTATTCTGTGAGAATAATACATTTTGATGTTTTTGAAGTGGTCCGTAATCGGCCTTGTTTGGATTTAAAAAGAATTTAGCAGCAATCTTTTTCAAATCTTTTTGATATAGCAGCTGCAACTTCAGTCTTTAAAATAACTTTAAATAAATACATTTAATTACTTTTTTAAAATGTATTTTTGCCAGTTTATTAAGTAACAGGATCAAACCAACACTCAGCATCTAAAATATTTCTTGCAACACTACATGTGTTCCTCCAATTTACCTCTCTTTCCATGCAGTTTAAAGATGCTGCTGTTGTTTCCGTTTTAGATGAGCCCCACAAATGGCAATCACAGCAAATGTCACCATTGTCATTTGCATATAAATTGCATCTTTTATTTATTGAAAGACAATTTTTAACCTTAACCCCAACTCTGAAGTGTAAGTCTGTTACTTTTTTATTCCTTCTTTATAATGCCCATCAATGCATAGCTAAATTTATTTCAACACAAAATTGTGTCAGACTAAACCTAAACATGACATAAAGAGGATATCTTGTCTTGATAGTTTGGCACATTACTTCCTCACTATTTATTGATGATGGTTTCTCAGTGTACATGTACTTGCTTATATACTTGTATTTACTTGTCATGTTCCAAAAAGGTATTTTGTGTTCTTGCAGTACTAGCTCATGTTCTCAGCACCGTGCATAGTCCCTTAAAGATGTAGAACGCCTCAGTGTCTTTCCTTAATCCGCTTTGAAGAGATGAGGATTTTGTCCTGTGTGACTCTGCATAGCTCAATGATGTCCTGGTCTGTGATTTGTATGTTGGCTTTGATTTTTTTCTCGATTTTATCATTTAGGATATGTTGCTTGAAATTAGGCTCTGTTTTTCTTGTTTATTTTTTTTTTTTTAATTACATGTTTTACAAACATTGCTTTACTTTTTATGAAGCATGTTTGAAGGGAGACCAGAAAATTACAGATAAAATATGAGCTTGTGGTTGGTGGCAGCAGGTTGATTTTTGAATTGATTGTAAAAGCTGATTTAATGGGACGGTATTATGTATTTTCCAGCCACCTAGTGCCACTTGTAGTACAATCAAATAACATTGTTGTTTTCAGTTGTTATAAAAATGCTTTATATATCAAACATAACTTTAAAGAAATAGTGGATGGTGAGTGTTGGTGACTGTCTCCAGCAGTCATTAGGTGTCCAGCAGGGTGCAGCCTGGAACGGTCACCAGGCCATCACATGGAAACACAGAACCACATGAGACAAACAGTCATGCAGATACACACACTCACACCTTAGGGCAATTTAGAGAGACTGTTTACCCTAACAGTCATGTTTTTGAACAGCGAGAGGAATCAGGAGTACCCAGATAAAATCCACACATGCACAGGGAGAACATTCAAACTCCATGCAGACCTAAGGCCAGGATTTGAACCCAGGACTTTCTTGCTGCTACCACTGTGTAGTCTGTCAAAAAGATTAATGGTGAAATATTCCAGTCTTCCATTTGATAAATGTTAGATTCTTCCACTGTCAGCAATCACAGAAACACACAAAAAAATTTGAATGGTGTATTGAAACTGTTGTGCAGTAGGCACAACAGTTTTAAGGTGAGGCACTGAGGAGGAGAGCTAAGTGGGAATTGTTTGAGATTAGAAGTAAATGACTCAATGCATCCTGCTGGGTTTCCTTCAATGGATTTAAAAAAAAACTACTTTGAATAACTAACTGAGCTCAGTGTGCTGTCTGACAACTAAGATTAGTTGGACTAATGAATTGAAATTATTTTTCGTAGTATGCCTCAAAACATTTGTTGTGAAATGGTGCCATATAAATAAACTGAATTTAATTGAAGTGAGAGATTATGTTGGGTAATGGATAGAGAGGTTCGTACTACTGAAGTCAGCAAGTCTTATCCATAGAGTTTGGGGATGACAGGTGGTGGTGAATGGGAGCTGGGTTATCATTTTGTTCATTGTTTCTTCCCAGAGTTGAAGGTTGCAGATCAGAGGATTGTTGAAAGATGAACAGGCAGGTAACTAAGTAATGCGCTGTTAAATATATCCAAGGGTTTATAACAGGAGGGCAACTGGAGGAGAAATTAAGAGATTTGTGGGGAGAGTCTTGGAGGAATTTCTCAAATAATTAAGAGGAATGAAAGGCAAAGCTGAGGAAGCCAAGAACGAAGCAGGAGTGTGGGAACTGGCTTAAAGGAAAAGACAGCAAGACAAGTGCCAGACGTCTGAAGAGAGCTACATTTCCATGACAGTAGCCTTGGATGCCATGCATGAGGGCAAAATAACCTGGTGTATGCCGCAGGGAGTCTGCTCCCCTTTATGCTCCTCCTGATTAGGCTTTCTTTCTTCACTCAATGCAAGCATCGAGATATTATTTTTATTATATTAATTAATCACTACAATGACAATTTTTAAGGCCGATAAATCACAACCAGAAAATTGTATCAATACAAATTTGCCTAGTAATAAGATACCTAAGAATAGAGTTCGTATTTGTGCATTTGCCATTTCTAGGTACTGACTGAGTTAGAAACTTATACTCCTACATGTTTAATATTCTATCTTGTTTCTTGGATACATTGATCCATAAAAACACTCTGAAAATAATTTACTCTAGCAACGTCCTTAAGATGTTGTTTTTAAAATCCCATGATGAAATAAAAAACCACATGACCTTCCAGTCACAGCAGTGTATACCGTGACCTCTAACTTCATACAAGATGATCTCCTTTCTGACAACATCTCAGAACAAAAACTGTAGATCATAAACTTTGCTGTGTGAAATATACTGTCCATATGACTTTAGAAGAAAACATACAAAAAAATTGAAAAAGCGAATTTGGTTTAAAAAATTTATCCAGGATATACTGCTCAAATATAAGTAAACCCATTACTTCTTATTTCATAATGAACTAAAAGTTTTGTCTTTACAAATGAGTGTGTCATCCAACCCTACAGCACGGTATTGGATATTATTGATTTGTCGTGGGTAATCATTCAGTCTATGATGGAATCATCATCCACAGCCATCACTGTACCTTATAACGAGTGGTGGAACTTTATGCTTTCCATCTAAATGGATGACACTGCAGAGATAAATACGGAAACAAAAGTCGGTGTTCGATAACCCATTTACTTTTGCCTCATTTTTCACTTCCTTTCTCATGTGTCATCACTGCGGTTTGTATGGTAAAAAGGTAAGATAGTGGTGATTTGTTGGGGTTGTTCAAATTATGTACATTTTCAACATTTGTGATATGCTGTACTTTTTATTCCATCAGTTTATATCTCCCCTACTAAATCTGTGGACCTGGAGAATAGTCATAATGCTTGGAGCCTTATTCATGAATTTTAAATTTTAACAAACCTGGGCTTGGAGCCATCTTTCATCATCTTCCTATCCATTTGAGATCTGATTTATTGTAGTGGGATTTATGTGGCAGCTGTGGCTAATAGCTCTTTTGTCTTCTGCTCTCCTGTGGTACAGACTCCAGGAAAGGGTAGACCTGCAACTTTGAAAGAAATCCTTTTGCCCAATCCCCACTACCCATTTTAGAGCATTTTTAAAGAATCTTGAATATTTTCTATTATTAAAATCTATGATGTCTACAATCAAATGAGGGCTCTGCCATCAAAAAAGAATTAATTATGTTAAACTGTTCTGTGTAGGCAGAGTCAAAAAAAAAAGTTTTTCATCTTCTTTGTGCTGTCAATCATTTTGATGAGTTACTTGTTAGATTTATAAGTACTTCATATATTTGCATAATGATTAATTCACTTTCAGTCACCTTATTCTAATTAAGAAAGGAAAAGAAGGTTATGTGAGGGTGAAAATAGCTAATCTTTATTAATTAGGCTTGCTGCATCACTGCATTGGTGAAGGGATTGTAATAAGACATTCTTTAAAGTCAGACAAGGATTAATTAATCACTAACTGGAATCCTTCCTTGTAGCTTGCAGTGTCCCAAACATAAAGAGATGCAGGCTCTTACAATTCCCAGGGTTTTAATACAATCCATCCACATTCATGCAATCCCTGAGTGATATCCTGAAATCTGAGGTCAGAAAATTCTGAGATTAAACCCAACTCCTCCGGGTGCCATTATGCGCCAAGGTTGGCTGTGGATCATGAGGTGATGTCGGTCACTGAAATTTATCTCTAATCGATAACTGTCAGAGATCGTCATGCTTGTTTCCAGCCAGACCTTGACCTCTCAAGATGATTGTATCTGCAAATAAAGTCAGCTGTGGAGACCAGAGGGGTCAGAGTCGAGTGTCAGTCCCAATTTATCACATAAGGATGCTATAGACCCAACACTGCCCTTGCATTTTGTTTTGTTTACACATTAGTGGTATCAAAAGACTTTGTGTTTGGATAAAAATTTTAATCTTTATTCTACCATATCATTTTCACGTAAGGTAGATTATGTGTGTGAGAATTTCTTCAACAAGGGTACATTATAACATGCTGGCGTTGGCCCACTGTGTTTACTGATTTCCCATAACCACATAGAATCTTGGGATTATTCCCAAAGATGACAAACAGCAAATCTACAAATGCAGCAGAGCTTAAGGCTGCTATTAAAGCTGGGGTTACTTAAAGCTTGACCAAGGTTACAGGCTAATCTCCTCTATACCACACCATATTTATATAAACTTAATTTTAAATGCGCAGTCACGTGATTGCCCATGCTTGACTAGAATTGAAGCTGATTATGGGGACATGTTTGTCCCCTTTGAGGACCCGACATTATCTTAGATTCACCTTTCTCACTGCAAACCCGGCTTTTATTAAAGTAAGACCCAAGGCAATAACCAGAGTCACACAGCCTGATTATTTCCCTTTATAAAGCCTTATTTCACACGATAGAGGATAATGTCATAAAGGAGCAAATTCATGTTTTGCATTGCATGGTTTGTGGTGTGATGGGATTTGGCTTATTTTTCTATTATTCCATGAGACACATAATGTTTCAAGACAGTCTGACCCATTTGTAGAAAATTATTCTATTACCTGTTGTGAAAGAGGTTTCTTTTTCTGCATGCCAAAAAAAGGTTTCTAGCTCATTAGCTTGTGTTGTGAGGATTTTTCTTTTTCTTTCTTTCTTTTTTTTTTTTTTTTTTTTTGCACAAAACATAATTAATTTTAACTGCTCATTTGCAACAACAGTAATTTTAATTAGCAGTGCTGTATTGCCGTGGGTATCTACAGTTGCTCTGCACCAACTTCCTCCTCTTTTAGGCACCTTTCATTTCACTCTCTGGGAGAGGCATGCAACTATAAATGTGTATCCCGGATTTACAATCAAGAGAAAAAAACGGGATGCCAAAATAGCATCCCTTCTTCTTCAGTGAAGGGATTTTGTTTTCAAAAGGGGACTGCACTTCCTCGTCTTGCTTTACTCTACTCACAGAAATCACCTCAGATGTCTGAGATCTGTCCATCACAAGCTGCAGTGAAAACCCAGAAGAACTTAAGAGGTTACCTCCAGCAACAGGTCAAAGACGTGTTCGATTGATGGTATCATTTTTAACACTTGAGTGAGAATGCTAACACAGAAGACTGACATGTTTTTTTTGCTGATGTTTTGTGATTGGCAGGTGCAGCTGATATGTTTAGAAATTCTTCCTCCATGTGAGATTTGTAGATATTTAGATGGTGGTGCCAGAAATGGACATGACTTCCTTGCTTCACCTCTGCACCCTAAAGACTCTAGCCCTACCTGTTGTTTTTAATTGCATAAGTGTATGAAGTTTGCCTTTTTCTCAGCTGATTTAAACCAGAACAGCGTTTTAAAGTTGCCTAGTCCTAAAGAAGCTAAAATATATGTTTATTGTTCCTCAACAAAAAAAAGATATTTGCATTGATTGCATTCAATTTTGTCCAAATTGGATATTACTTCAAAATGTGGTGCAACAAATTTATAGTTTTGAGTGAAGTTCAGATATCAACAGCAGAACCATAGAAACCCACTCAGAAATATTTAAAACTTAAATAACATTACGTTTTGTGATAGCTGATATAGACCAATGTACAAAGCACCACAAGAAATCCAAACAAGAGGTGATAAAATAAGAAGGCATTCTAGCAATAACAAATGGAAAAAGTTTAATGTTTGAAGCAGCTGTACAATAATTTCTCACAGCCTGGAGACAAGCAATGGAACCAGAAACATCAACTCAATTGAGGGAGTCAGATTCCACACAGACCTGAAAGTTGTCAGTCTGCGCTTTTAGAAAATAGGTTAAACCAAACAATCCAATCAGCATAAGATTATTTGTCTAATTTACAAATTCATACACAACAATATGGTTTACAAATTAAAACTCTTCCTACAGTGCCGCTCAAATGGTTACTGTAAAGAGGAGACATAATTCCATACAAAAAAGAAAACCCTTCATTTGGTTTAACCCAGGAACTCAACTGATGACATCACAAACAGGAAGTACTGGGCTGGCCTCCTTCCATACACATGTTCTAAATGTTGGATCTAGGGTAAAAGGACAAAGGATGGTGAGTCTGTTCAAAGAATGATTAACTGGAATAATTTACGAGAATTGTTTTTTTTATATTAAAAGGAAACTTCCAATTTAGTAATGATTCAATAGTGTTTGCTATTAAAAAAAATATATATATATGTAAGCTGCAACATAATGCTACCACAAGCACACTTGGTTTGGTACCTTGGTTTGGTATGTGAAACAAAATTACAATAGGAATGTTAAACCAAAGCATTCTCAATAATTCTAAAGCCAGATTGAATAAATAGATTATGGAATCATGAAAATTATGCCTCTATTTTGTGCCTCTATATGCCTGAAAATTATGGAATAATAATTTTCTTTATTATTAAAATATAGAATTATTCTGAAGAACTTATTTTCTTTGGACTCCTTAGAGTCCAAAGAAATACTTCCATTATTCCATTAATTTTATTTGACTATTATTTAGTTCCCTTCATTGTCCTTCATTTGCTGTTTTGTGCTTTATTTTGCTTAGCATTGATCTAAGTTGTAAAGCACTGATTTGGTCAAGTTTCATTCTCTTTAGATGTACTACACAGATAAAATCTTAATTGTTATAAAACATTCAGTGCAAATTAATTCTGAAGTGATTCCAATCCTTCTTCTGGGCCAAATAAATGTAAGCTAGAGGAATTGTGTTTTTTGCGGTCCTTAAATTATGAAGAAGAAAAAAAACCAGAGCGAATTGGCTGTGAAAAAAATATTAATGCTTAGACAGTGAAAAAATGATATGACATGTTAAAATAGTAATATCTTGTCTGACTTCATTTAAATAAGATTGAAAATCAGTTTATATGTTTCACTGTGTGAATTTCAGGATAAGAGACAATATTTTTTTCCAATTTTTTATTGAACTGCCAGCAGAGGACTAAGAATATGTATCGTATCCTGGAAGAAAAGCAACCCCTGAAAGCTTTTCCTGAGATCTCACATTTTTGACCTCCATTTTGCTCCTACATTTAGGTGGACAAAAGTCATTCTCTGGTTCAAAGGATTTTAAAATTGAGGTCTGGAATGACTCACCCTTGACACCTGAAGCCAGAGAAACTCTAAAAATTCACCCAACAGAGAACTGTACCTTATGGTCTTCAAGTGTTTCCTGTCAAGCAGCACAAAGGCAGATGCATGAGGTGTCAACTATTTGCATAGACAAAGCCGATGTTTTCCTTGTGGCCCATCATCTTCCTCTACCTCTTTCAGTTTACCTGCTGTAAGTTTCCCCCCTTGCTCTGCTAAATGTTTCAATCAACTCAGACAAAGCAGCCTTAAAAAACCATTACCTCGCTATCACCACAACATGTTTGCCCGTGGTCCTGCTCTGTATATTAACAGATGATCACTGAGTGGTTATTGATGTTGCAGCAGTTCTCTGGTTGCAGAGAAAGACAACTCCAGAAAAAATAGTAGCTGAGTGAGTGCTGAATATGCCCACAGACGGGCTGCGAAACAGTACAAAGATACACTGGCAGCCAGTTGTTGAAACATGATATGAAGCCTTGTGTTTTTTTTTTTAAGCAGTGAACAAAAAAATAAAATGATGAGCAACTACTACAGTAGTAAAATTTGTGACAGAGATTTTGTTAAAAACTATTAACATTGGATCTATTGATCTTTACATACGGTAGTTTATTGGTGATTTAAAGATCAGACAATTTATTTGGATTTATTTACTTTCTTTTTTCACTCTGGTGCTACTTTTTGTTTTAATTTTATACTCAGTTTTACATTAGTGTATAAATGTGTGTGACACTGTCACTGTTGCAGTGACTGGTGGTGGCTCACCATGGTCCAGGACAGCGGGGTGGAGTACTGGCACTGCCAGTATGTACTCTGAGTCTATATACTACAGAGCGCAGCGCTTTCCGAGTTCCATCTGTCATTCTGTGCTGATATTCTGTTTCTACTGGGATATGTGTGAAGTGTCTCATATATTAAATGCGATAATGTGAAAACAATTAAACCACGTCTTTTACTAAAATAGTGCAAAGTTGGGGAAGTCTAATCTTTTTATTTATTTGCTGTTTTTGTTGCATTTGGTCACCCACAACAATAGAGGTATATTATTTATTAACTGGTTTGCTTTACATTTTAGTTCATACCTCTAATCACTCTGAACTCAAATGTTCTGCAAAATGTGTCACATTCCCCTCAGATTGGATGACAGATATTAGCAGCTGGCATGTTTATTACTTTATAATGTGCCACATGTTAGTGATTGGCAGCTCTGGACTGTTGATAGGTAGTTTTAACGCTCAGTGTTTTACTGCAGAATGCCACCCATGCTGTTGTAACACATTGAGAATGTGGGTTTGGCAAGGCCTGCACTGAAAAAGACAGCATCTGGATGGCAAAATTAGCAAGCGCAGCATGTGCAGTGGTCCATCCCCCATGTCAATGGGGATTATGACTTTGAACGATGTGGACACAAGTTGGTTGGTTGAGCTTGTTACTTGATAGGAGGAATTGGTATCCATATGTCAGAAAAAGTACTGAAAGATTTGACCACATTGCTCTTTTCCAATTTACAATAGGTTAGTCATTAGCCATTTGTGAAGGGAATGCTTAAACTGGAATTTATTTTGAGGGTATCAGAGTAATTCCAAATGCACAAAACACTTGTCAGATGTTTCCTTGTATTAAGCAGGTATAATTTTTTTCTTATATTTGACAATTATGCACTACTACCAAAAGTAGTGGTCCCATAAAGTGGTGCAACATACATACATTTCCACCACACTTCCCAGTTTAATTGTAAAAGCTGAAAACCATTTATCCTTCACAATTATGCACGTCTGTGGTTTCTCTATGTACAAGCTACATGTTGGTAGCTGTAGCATGACATGAGATCAGGAGGTATGGATACTTTTTCAAGACACTGCATTAGTAAACTCTTAATTTGTTAGGCTCTGGACATATTTGTGCTTTTGTCAGTACACTAGATCAGACTACTCAGGAAGATGACAGAGGATATTTTGGAGTAATTATACTGACACCAAACAGCTGGATAAGCCTCAGAAAACGCCAACTCACTTATGTCTTGGATCAAATGTGGGATGAAGATCTAAACTGCCACTTACTTCTCAGCCTCAGTCAAGTGTTTCTGGCTTATTTCTTGTGTTGTTTTCCCCTCCAAAGAAACAGTGATGCTGCTCCCTTTACCCTTTTTAACTGACTGCATTAGTTCTCTAGCCCTGCCACATGTCATAATGACATGAGGCAAATCACTTCCGGCTTAGAACGAAGACGGTGATTGTATCAAACTGACCCCTAACAAACTGTCAGCTCACATTTGATCGGCATGACATACCTTTGGACAGACGGATCTCATTTAAGGAATGGTATCCCCTTAGATCTCACCCTGTATGTTTCTCCCCAGTTTAACCGTTTAACTTTTTGTAATGCTAATGAAGAGGGGATGTAAGGTGCAGCAGTTTAATTGGTTTTGGAATTTATAACATAATCAGAACAAAAAATGTTCAGATGTTTATTTTGCTGATGCATGAGAGAGGCTGTCTCTCATGACGTATTCAAAGGAGGGTGGCTAGATGGGACTGATAATCCTGAGGTGAAGCAGCAAATCTGAAGATTATTATGGAATAACAAATGTTTGTATCACAGTTTCTCTGTGAAGGGCTCAGTTTTACTGAGCTATTTTCTATGGTAGAATTCCCAAACATATCAGCATTGACACTGGTGCAAAAGTAGTGGTTCCATAAAGTGGTGCAACATACATACATTTCCACCACACTTCCCAGTTTAATTGTAAAAGCTGAAAACCATTTATCCTTCACAATTATGCACGTCTGTAGTTGATCCATCGAATGAAATCACAATGAAACACCTGATATTTGTGGTTTATGCCATGTAAAAAAAAAAAAAAGAAAATAAATAAAAGTTCAAAGGATTTTGAACTGTCTTAGAGGCTGCAGTGCTGCCAGTCCAACACAGAGGGAGCTCATGCGTGTGGACAAACCAAAGCATGGAAACCCTGGATGAGCGTGAGTGCGTGTGTGTGCACAAGCAAGCAAGAGAAGAGGGAGAGGTGCAGTCAGTGGACGAAATCACATCTTTGGGGAGTAATAATGGCAAACACAGCAGCAGATGAGATGATCTGTGTTTGCCTTTTCGCCAGACTCCTCTGTTTCGAACTAACTCCAGTGTTCCAATGAGTGGGGAAGCTGGTGACCCGGAGGGAAGCCACGAGGCTGCGCGACAAGTTCAGAGTGGGAGAGGGGGGAAAAAGGGACTTGGCTCACTATTTTTAAATGTAAGATTTGGAAAAAGGGGGCGTGGACGTTATTGGAGCGCCAGCAGCTGAGACAGAGAGCGTGTTGGTTCTTGGCTGCAGCTCCAGAGTAGTGATGTGCCGGTTGGAGGAGGAACTGGACTGAGGGTAGACTCGCCGCTTTAAACGCAGATCCTCTGGAAGCTTTTTTGTTTGTTTGTTTGTGAGAAATTGACGAACCTTCGGCCTCTCAGTGGATTTATTTCCCCTTCCTTTGCCGGCGGTCGACGCAGAGAAAGGGCTCGAGGAAAACAGTGGGAGCTGTTGAAGCCGTGCTTTGCCGTGCGTAACGGATGGAATCTGATTTCGAAGCTGTTTGAATGACAGCACTTGGAGACGTCTGATTGTTTAAGGTGCAGCCTTGTTGCGCACAACAAACCACGCCGGCACGGGCAAAACAATCTTTGAAACTCAAAAGCGAGTGGATTTTGAAAGCTGCCTCGTATGAACGTGTTCCTAAATATTGAGAAGTACTGCTGGTTTTGATGATTTTTATATGGTAGCCCAATCTTTTTGGCATGGATTATCTACGACGTGCTTAATACAATTCTTTGCGCCGCTGAGTCTTAGAGTTAAAGTCACGGCCGGTGCCTGTCTGAGAATGCGTTTGAAACGCAGAACAGGAAAGTAAGGGCCACCTGAGTTTTCTCAATACAGCCAAGATGACAAGCAGCGGACCTGTCATTGTCTTCGAGTGGCTGAAGACCCTTCAGCTCTCGCAGTACGTGGAGTCCTTCGTGGATAATGGCTACGACGATCTCGAAGTTTGCAAACAAATAGGAGAGCCCGACCTGGACGCCATCGGGGTCTACATCCCTCACCACAGACAGAGGATCCACGACGCGGTGAGAAGGCTGAAGGAGGAAGCCAAAGAGACGGCCAGCGGTCTGTACTTCACCCTTGAACCGATGCCACCCGCGACAGAGATTTACACGGGTCACACGGTGGAGCATGAGTCCAAGCTGAGGGGATCCAGGTCTTGGACAGAGCCCAACAGTGACCGAATCGGGCGTAATGGTGGCTACATGGGCGCACAGAGAAACCTGACGCTGGGCAACAGGAGGGAGCTGGTGATGTACCCCAAACTGAAGCTGAAGATCATGATCAGGGATAGACTCATCAGAGATGGCATCAATCTTGCAAGACCGCCCTACTCTAATAAGGTAAATGATCCCTAACTGGCCAAAGTACACACACAAAGCATCATGCACTCTCTTCCTTCCATTTTATATTTAAGTAGTTCTTGTTACCAATCAAACAAGGAACACAACTGACACAGTAACAAAATAAAAATAACATAAGAGAGAGTACAGGATGGTAGAGCTGTACCAATTCATCAACCATCAATCAGAATTGTTAATTTTTTCCTCCATTTTCTCTGATCAGCAGGTCAAACAATGAAATATCTTCACAAAACCAGTTCTTGATAAGAGTTTGAGAAATAAGGAGTTTTCTTCCTTTCTGCTCTCACCACATGTTTGTTCAGGAGGAGATGTTAGTGTCACGTTAATGCCTCAATACAGTCAGATGGGCTTCTTTAGATTGCTTTTTAATAGATGGCATTGCTAACAGAACTCTGATCAAATTAGAAGGCTTGTCATTGATTTTAAATCTGTCTCTTGCATTGGATTTTATTTCTGGATATGAATCGGATCCGTTGTCCTCCTTGAGGTGACATTCCTTGTCATATTCTGATGGATTAAAACCTATAGCAAGGACCTTATAGTAATTTCTTTTTTTA